>JARNME010000029.1:13844873-14136003 GCA_030179655.1 Scaptomyza flava
CAACTCCCCACCAAAACCAGTATTTTGTTTCCGCTCTGGCATAGTTATGTTAAACTCATGTTAATTATGTTTAGAGCCGCTGAGCAAGCTCAGCGTCTACATAGTTTTTAGTACTAAATCGACAATAATTGAAGCTTCACACAGACTATAACCGCGCGTCAATTATTTTTCTTCACCCCGACATTTTCTCACACAGGTAAATAGTATTTACCCACGTAGACCGCGAGTGCACATATCTTTGGAAAATTCACCCCCCCACATTTTCATGGTCCTTCGAGCCGGATATTTTGGAGTAATTAATTATCACTCGCCCCAGCAAGCTTCGGTGGATTATCCATACACACGCACACACACACACACCTACACAACCTACAAAAGAGAACCACAGATAAGTAATGATGTACATTTTTGTGACATTATTGTCCGTGTGCATTTATTTTATCAATATAAACGCAGTCAGTTTAATATTCTCCGATCAAATAATACTTGCACTTTTTTTTCCTGTTGCGTCTGATCCAACTGCATGTACATATGTACATGCATGTACCTACATTCCATGCAACCTCGTCTTGACGCATACTATGTACATGCTGCTAAGTTTTTTTTCTCTCTTTTGCTCACAATGTTTTCCCGTATGAACGTTTCATATTTATGTTCGTTTAATTGTGACAAAGTTCAACACCACATGTACATAGTGAAGGCAATTAACAAGTGTTCCGTGTCCGCATTCGCTCCCACTTGTGAATTATCAAAACCCATAATTACACATTTTGTGCTATAACCTATATATATTACATGACTAAGACGTTAACCTGGCACAGCCGGTAGGTCAAACGAAGTCATCAAACTTCCACATACAAATACCGGTGCCACTAACGCATATATATATATTAACACTTTCCAATTCCATATAACACAGCATAAGTCAAACCAACGGTGGAGTATAACCCTACCAAAAATTTTCCTTACAGTGGGGTATACCCGTTTTCAAGAGTTAACTTGCAATATTTAGTACACCCTTCCGCAAGTGGGGCAGATCCGACTAGCTGTGTATCCATTGAGTTATAAATAAAAGTTAAGCGCAAATAATAAATAATAATAAAAAATAATAAATAAATATTTTTTGTATTATATTTTTTTTTGGTATATTTTTTTTCCTTGTTTTAAATAAAAATATACACTTTCCGGTGGTAAAAAATACTCACATCTTGGTATTTTTTTAGAATTTTTTGGTATATTTTTTCCTCCTTTTTAATAAAAATATACACTTTCCGTTGGCAAAAATACTCACATTTTGGTATTTTTTAGTATTTTTTTGGTATATTTTTTTTTCTTTTTTTTAAATAAAAATATACACTTTCCGTTGGAAAAATACTCATATTTTGGTATTTTTTAGTATTTTTGGTATATTTTTTTCTCATTTTTAAATAAAAATATACACTTTCCGTTGGTAAAAATACTCACATTTTGGTATTTTTTAGTATTTTTTGGTATATTTTTTTTTTTTTTTTTCCTCTTTTTAAATAAAAATATACACTTTCCGTTAGTAAAAATACTCACATTTTGGTATTTTTTTTTTTGAATTTTTTTGGTATTTTTTTTCTCCTTTTTAAATAAAAATATACACTTTCCGTTGGTAAAAAATACTCACATTTTGGTATTTTTTAGAATTTTTTGGTATATATTTTTTCTCCTTTTTAATAAAATATACACTTCCGTTGGTAAATACTCACATACTGGTATTTTTTTGTTGTTTTTTTTTGGGTATATATATTTTTTATTTTTTTTTTGTGTTGTTGCCTGTTGCCTTTTGATTTGGTTTCTTTCTTTTTTTTTGTTGTAATTTTTTGTGCTGGGTCTTCGTCCTTTTGTTTTCGGCTCCGTAAGAGCCTATTATGTCGAAGACCAAAAACAAAAGCGAAACTTCGTCCTTCCCTTTCAAAGGCCCGTCGTTCTGCCTTGTCAAGCGCTCAGCAGCTCCTCAGTGCCAGCGACAGTCTAAGTCTGGTAAAAATTGGAATCAAAACCGTCCGCTGGTCCGTCCAACTTCAAGTTAGTGATCACCTAAGCTCAAAGCAAGAGTTTAACAATTCCGCGGATAGCCCCCGTATTACCAGACAGGAATCAAAGAAAGTCATAGCTCATTCCAAATGGCGTCCAAAGATTTCATTGCTTGTCGGACAGGCTAGGCCAATTCGAAGCTAGATTTTCCAATTCAGCCGGCGAATCACTGTTTGACGCTACAGGTGCGCCGGGATCAAATCCGATCCTTATGGAAAAAGTAAGCTTTGCGTTTGAACAAGGGTTCCCAACCCTTCTGCAAGACGGCGGTGCCATGGAAGATTTGCAAAGTATGCAAGCGAATATGATCATTCATATTCCGTATATGAACGATGCGTAGCTCAATTGAGCGAGAGTATAGACGCAGCATCCTCAAAGAATAAACAACTACAACATCTCTCCTTCCATCTCAAGAGGTGGTGTCTTCCACCAATCGGATACAGAAGTCTTCGATGGATACTATCTGCGCTGGCCCACTTTCCGGGATCTCTTTACAGCGATTTATATTTAAATAATTCTAGCTTGACCCCAGTCGAGAAACTGTTCCACCTCAATGCTAAGACAAGCGGCGAGGCAAGGGTATTGTTTCAAATCTCCACTGACAAATGACTGTTTCCACTCTGCATGGCAGAATCTTTCGGAAGATTCGAAAATACGGCTGTTAGTTAACAGTCAGCTTAGAATCCTTTTAGTCTACCTCGGTTTCCCAAGAGTCGGTAAGTGCACTAAAAAGCTCCATAGCCCAATCCAGGGGTGTTTGACAGCTTTTGAGCTAGCTAAGGTCATCATCGAAATTGGGATTGCTTGCTCGTATTCCTATGCTCATCCAGACTTCCGAAACTTACCCTGTCCTTGTGGGAGCAGTCCCCCCCACAATAGTCCGATATTCCAACTTGGGGCGAATTTAACACAACTATCTGACGAGCGCCATCGTACGCTGGAAGCGATAGAATACATGAGGCCTATGAACGCCCCGAGTCAATCCGATCGCAGGATCTTAATAAGAAGAGATCAACTCTTTCGAAGCTAAGGTTAAGGTAAAGACACACGCTCCAAAGCCCAATTTCTACCTGTAAGCTTGTGTTCCAAAGAGCATCATCCAGTGCGTGTATGCCCACAGTTTTCTGCAAATGTCAGTTACATGATCGGGCCTCCTACATTAACAGCAGCAGCTATGTCTGACTGTTTCGCCAGAGGACATCAGCTTAAGGATGTAAAAGCAGCCAGAACTGCTTCACTTGCAAAGGTCGCCACAATACATTGTTGCATCGTGGGGACCCTCCTACCAAAACGCCCACCAGGTCTCGTTAAGTTTCTGCTGCTGCTACTTCCGTACCTTCCAAGTCCACCAATACAGTCCACTTCAGACCAAAGTTCGGCAACAGCCACAACAGTTCACGTCGACACGCAGGTTGTTCTTTTAGGCACTGCTATTATAAACATATGCCCACCTTGGCACATGTTATCAGGCTCGTGCGTTTATCGATTCTGGCTCCGAGCCACATTCATTTCAGAACGAATGTTTAAATCATCAAACTCCCGTTTAAAACGTGTAACAGCCCAAGTTGCCGGACTTAACCACGCTGTATCGCCAATCCTGAGAATTTGTCACTTCAACATAGGATCCCCATCGAGCCGAGAGTTCGCATTGAAGCTTCAGCGTTTGTGCTTCCCAATGTGGCAGGTACTCTACCTCACATCGATTCCCGGAAGTGCATTGCGAGACCTTCCCATATTCCGCTGGCTGACCCTAATTTTACAAGAGTTCGCAGATAGATGTGCTATTAGGCGCAGATATCCTTCCATCCATCCTGCTAGCGCTCTATTCCTAATATTTGTGGCGCATTATTGGGTCAGAAAACCATTTTCGGTTGGATTCCTCACCGGCCCAATACCTACTTGTGCTTTCATCCTCTATCTCCGCTTTTTCAACACGAGTCACGGTCAAGAACGACCACGTTTGGAAAGCCTCCTCACAAAGTTTTGGGAGTGGAGGATCTCCCTACGCAGCCAGGTAAAGGAGTCTGACTGCCATATGCGAAGACTACTTTTAGGCGCACAACAACAAGAGACGATAGTGGCAAATATTTGTCGCTCGCCCCTTCAAAGATCCTGATCACATCAACTTAGGACATTCAAGGTCAATCGCACTGGCTCAGTTTCTAAAAACGAGAACCGTTTAAACAGAAACACGTCCATTAACAGAGCAGTACGACTCCGTGACTCCGGAATATCTGGACTTATGTCAATGAACGAGTCCCCCCTACTTTAGATACTGGAACTTTTTATCTTCCACACCATGCGGTTTTCAACCTGACAGCACTACCACAAAGTTCGCGTTGTGTTTAACGCCGCCAGTCAATCCACTAATGGTAGAGCCTGAATGATGTCCTTCATGCCGGTCCTGGCTTACAGTCCGATCTGACTATTCAGATCTTGAAATGGCGTTTTTTTTCGTTACGGCTTCAACGCCGATATTACTAAGATGTATCGTCAATTCTAGTAAAGTCAATACACACGCCATTTCAAAGAATCCTTTACCCGAACAAGGATGGAGAGCGTTTGTGACTATGGACTCAACACAGTTACGTTTGGCGTAAATTGCGCACCGTTTCCTGGCCATTCGCGTTTTTGCAGCAGCTCGCGACAGATGTGCTAGCACAATTTCCGCGTGCTAGTGACCATCATTTTCCAATTATAATTACGTTGACGATGTGTTAGCGGAGCTCACACCCAGCAATGCGCGATATCCAGCATCAAGGCGCTGCAAGATGCTATAGTTCACGCGGGCTTTCCCCTTCGAAAATGGACCTCGAACGACAAGGAACTCCCCAAGACATTCCCAGACCACCTTCTGAGAGAAGACTTCTTGGAATTCGAAGAGGCCAGCGTTGCCAAGACTTTGGGGATTCGATGGCAAGCCAACACAGATGAATTTTCTTTGTTATATTTTCGTCGTTATGTATTATAACACCTTCATTGTTTAAACCATCATTTGTTGTATTGGCGTAAAGCGAACCAATCATTGAACAAATGCATTTGCCGTTTATCATTATGTTTTAGCATGTATATTTGCGTTTTCATGTTTTCATTGATGTGTTTGAGGCTTGAGGAGGCCTGTTTTTGACTGCAAGTGTGTGTGCCCTGAAGAACAGAACACAACAACACTGCGCTTATCAATCCGGCTCGAAGGACCATATCTCCCTACGAAGCCGTACAGGAGTCTGATGCCATATGCGAAGACTACTTTATGCGCACAACAACAAGAGACGATATGGCAAATATCTTGTCGCTCTCCCCCCTTCAAAGATCCTGATCACATCAACTAGGACATTCAAGGTCAATCGCACTGGCTCAGTTTCTAAAAACGAGAACCGTTTTAAAACAGAACACTCCATTAAAAGAGCAGTACGACTCCGTGATCCAGAATATCTGGACTTATGTCACATGAGACGAGTCCCCCCTACTTTAGATACTGGGAACTTTTATCTTCCACACCATGGCTGCGGTTTTCAAACCTGACAGCACTACCACAAAAGTTCGCGTTTGTGTTTAACGCCCTCCAGTCAATCCACTAATGTAGAGCCTGAATGATGTCCTTCATGCAGGTCCTGTCTTACAGTCCGATCTGACGATTCAGATCTTGAAATGGCGTTTTTTTTTCGTTACGGCTTCAACGCCGATATTACTAAGATGTATCGTCCAATTCTAGTAAAGTCAATACACACGCCATTTCAAAGAATCCTTTACCGGAACAGGATGAGAGCTTTGTGACTATGAGCTCAACACAGTTACGTTTGGCGTAAATTGCGCACCGTTTTCTGGCCATTCGCGTTTTGCAGCAGCTCGCGACAGATGTGCTAGCACAATTTCCGCGTGCTAGTGACATCATTTCCAATTATATGTACTTTGACGATGTGTTAGCAGGAGCTCACCAACCAAGCAATGCGCGATATCCAGCATCAAGGAGCTGCAAGATGCTATGAGTTCAGCGGGCTTTCCCCTTCGAAAATGGACATCGAACGACAAGGAACTCCTCCAAGACAGTCCCAAGGACCACCTTCTGAGAGAAGACTTCTTGGAATCGAAGAGGCCAGCGTTGCCAAGACTTTGGGGATTCGATGGCAAGCCAACCCAGATGATGTTTCTTTGCGCCCTCCAAAATTCCTACAAGGAAATCCTCACAAAGCGTGAAGTCCTTTCGGAAATAGCAAAGCTCTTCGATCCAGCGGATGGCTGGCACCTGTCATCGTTCGTGCGAAGATTTTCATGCAGGAAATCTGTCTTCATGAGCTTGGGTGGGACGATCCCTTGCCGTCCGAGCTGTTTCAGCGTTGGGAAGATTTTCTCTCCTATCATCCCCGTCTTGAGATATTCGAGTACCGCGTTGGGTCTCTTTTCAGCCGGAAGCATCCATCCAGATCCATGGTTTCTGCGATGCATCTCAAAAGGCTTTACGGGGCAGCACTGTATGTTCGCGTGGAAATAGACCATCACATATCCGTCCATCTTCTGACGTCCAAACCAGAGTAGCTCCAGTCAAGACAGTGTCGCTCCCTCGACTCGAACTGTGTGGAGCTGTTCTTCTCGCGGAACTATCTTCATCCCTCATCCCGCAGATGCCCATAGGAAAGTGCGCATCGTTTTACGGACGGACTCCACCATCGTTTTGGCCTGGCTTCGGCAGATCTCCCTGCTCCTGGACCACGTTTGTCCGCCAACCGCGTTTCCAAGATCGGGCAAATCACTGATTGTCGGACCTGTCACACGTGCGGTCAGAAGACAATCCCGCAATTTAGCCACCGCGGAGTCCTCGCCACAGAGCTGAGAGACAGCCATCTGTGGTGGAATGGACCCGACTGGCTGGGTCTGCCTCAGAAGCAATGGCCTGTTCCAGCTGACTCATGTCTGGAGACTGACCTAGAGCAGCGTCCAGTTAGGTCCACATTGCTGAATTGTCCCTCCGTCTGATCCACTTGAGCGGTTCTCTCCGATTTCGGCAGAGCGTTCCGAGTACTCGCCTACGTGTTTCCGATTTGCTAAACGATGTCGTCAATCCTCTGTGCTGTTCCCATCACAGCTACTCCAAAATAGAGAACTTCAAGAAGTTCAAGAACGACTCGTTGCCCTTAATCAACGACCCTCTTATTCAAAAGAGTACAGGTGCCTTCTTGACAAGCATAGCTTGCCCGGCTTCCAGTCACATACTTAACTTCAATCCGTTCCTTGATCCACAGGGATTATGAGGGCTTCCGGTCGACTCAGCAAATCCTGCAATCTTAATTATGATAACGGCATCCTGTCATACCTTCCCGTATTCATGCTCGTTCAGTCGTCTCCTCGTAAATTCACGCATAAAATATCATTGCATGGCGGAAATCAATTAATGATGCGCCTTATCCGTTCCAAGTATGGATTCCCAAGCTTAAGACGCTTATCACATCCGTGACCAATTCCTGTCGGGTCTGCATCGTGTTCAAAAAAAGGCTCCAAACTCAGCTCATGGGCACCTTACCCGAAGAGAGGTCGACTTTTTTCACGTCCCTTTACACATACTGGCATCGACTTTGCTGGTCCTTTCGACATAAAGAACTACAACGGGTCGTGCCTGCCTCCTAACCAGGCTATGTATGTGTCTTTGTGTGTGTCAGCCAAAAGCTATCCATCTTGAAGGCCACCTCCGACTGACTTCGGACACATTCCTTGCAGCGTTTGCTCGTTTCATAGCAAGACGCGGCTGCCCGTCCAAAGGTATACTCCGACAATGGGAAAACGTTCGTGGGAGCCTCTAGAGTCATTACTCGCGACTTCTTGGAGGCTACCAAGACGCGCGTCGAGACAACAATAGTCACCATTGTCCCTCTGTGCATTTCAACCCACCAGGTGCGCCACATATGGTGGCCTGTGGGAAGCCCGGTGTCACAAGCTTCAAGACACTGTTTTACAAATCGACCTCAACCTTCAATATCATTTGAAGAGCTCTCCACCCTGCTCTCGAAGATCGAAGCCTGTTTGAACTCGAGACCATCTCTCCGTTATCCGAAGACGTGACAGATCTGCTGGCTCTTACTCCGGGCAGTTCCTTGTAGGAGGCCCACTTCTTTCTGTAGCGGAGCCGGAGATTGAAGGGAATGCAGCGGCAATTTTAAATAGATGGCAACGGCTCAAGGCTCTCAACCAACACTTCTGTTTCCGTTGGAAGGAAGAGTACTTGAAGGATCTACACAAGATGACTAAGTGGCAACTACCCGAGAGGACCTACAACAGGGTGACATGGTAGTTGTCAAGGAGGATAATCTTGCATCGAACGAATGGCGCTTGGACGCGTCAAGAAACCCACCCAGGACAGGATGACCGGGTCCGAGTGGTCGACCGTGCTCACTCCCGCGGACTTATTAAAGCCCGTGGCCAAACTATCCTCCTCCACTCCATTCCGAGCCCAACAATCAACTCCTTTTTGAAATCGTGACTAACCGTTTCATCAACAAGAGTTATATTGCTAATTTCTGTTTTTGTTGTGTATTCCCAGAATTTCCGAACGAGCACATGTGCACCCCCAAGGCACAACGGCACAAAGGGCAACTCAGCAGCTGCGTGTCACGGCGTCCTTCCGCTGCCGTGTTGTGCCGGGCGTTCACGGCGTTGAAGAAGTGCCAGCGGTTCATGCACCTCCATGCTGAGAATGCGGCTCCGGTCAGTATTGATTAATAAATACTGCCCCAACTGTCTGGCACACCAGCACGCTGGGCGATCCTGCAGGAGCGGCGACAAATGTCGCATTTTGCGATGGCGAGCATCACACTCTGCTCCACCTGGATTAGCCAGGTCGCCCCGTCCATCAGGAGCCCATCGCCAATCCGGCAACGCAGTCCACGTGCTCGCTCACCCATCCCCGAAGGCTCACACTCCTGCCCACCGTGAGCGTGGCCATCGTCGCAAAGAGGACAAACGTTCCAGATGCGAGCGCTGGTGGATCCCTGTAGCCCCGACCAGCCGCATTGATGCCTCACTGGCAAAGGCACTGGCCTTTGCCGCCACCTGGCTCGATGCGGGTGAGAGGGTCAGTTGCTCGCATCCGATCCACAAATGGAAGTTTTGATCGGGAAGTCCCGCCTGCGTATTTGAGGCCCAACTTAACTTCCGGACCCCCTTCAACGCTGATTGACGAACGCTTTACGGAAGGCGTTCCCAATATTATCCTAGCGGATGACGCCTGGTTTCCGACCCTTCGACGGTCAGCATAGTGTTGGGCGCCGATATCTACGGCTTGTGATCCAACAGGGCGTTATTCCGAGCGAACCACGGTCCAGTGGCCCCAAATACTGCTTTTGGGTGGATCCTATCTGGAGTGTGCAGCCCATAAGGTCCGCCCCCCCCTCCAGTCTCTTTTTTTTTGCAATTATATTGCAAGGGGCCGGAATGTTTATGCCTAAAAGATGCATCTGCAACTCCCCACCAAAACCAGTATTTTGTTTCCGCTCTGAGCTAGTTATGTTAAAACTCATGTTAATTATGTTAGAGCCGCTGAGCAAGCTCAGCTTCTACATAGTTTTTAGTACTAAATCGACAATAAATTGAAGCAGTCACACAGACTATAACGCCGCGTCAATTATTTTTCACCCCGACATTTTCTACACAGGTAAAATAGTAATTTCCCCACGTAGTACCGCGAGTGCACATATCTTTGGAAAATTCCCCCCCACATTCGTTAAAATTTTATGACCAAAAATTGACTTGGGCATTGGTAAAAATCTTTCGACTTCCATAACTTGGTCAAAAGTGACCCGATTTTCAAAAGCAATAGCTTAAAAGTCATGGTTTGGCTTCTAGAATAAAACTGCATTTAAGAAATTACATTTAAATAAAATTCGATTTTTGGTCATATTCATGTTAAAATTGTATGACCAAAAATTGACTTGGGCATTGGTAAAAATCTTTCGACTTCCATAACTTCCTCAAAAGTGACCCGATTTTCAAAGCAATAGCTTAAAAGTCATGGTTTGGCTTCTAGAATAAAACTGCATTTAAGAAATTACATTTAAATAAAATTCGATTTTTGGTCATATTCATGTTAAAATTGTATGACCAAAAATTGACTTGGGCATTGGTAAAAATCTTTCGACTTCCATAACTTCGTCAAAACTGACCCGATTTTCAAAAGCAATAGCTTAAAAGTCATGGTTTGGCTTCTAGAATAAAACTGCATTTAAGAAATTACATTTAAATAAAATTCGATTTTTGGTCATATTCATGTTAAAATTGTATGACCAAAAATTGACTTGGGCATTGGTAAAAATCTTTCGACTTCCATAACTTCCTCAAAAGTGACCCGATTTTCAAAAGCAATAGCTTAAAAGTCATGGTTTGGCTTCTAGAATAAAACTGCATTTAAGAAATTACATTTAAATAAAATTCGATTTTTGGTCATATTCATGTTAAAATTGTATGACCAAAAATTGACTTGGGCATTGGTAAAAATCTTTCGACTTCCATAACTTCGTCAAAACTGACCCGATTTTCAAAAGCAATAGCTTAAAAGTCATGGTTTGGCTTCTAGAATAAAACTGCATTTAAGAAATTACATTTAAATAAAATTCGATTTTTGGTCATATTCATGTTAAAATTGTATGACCAAAAATTGACTTGGGCATTGGTAAAAATCTTTCGACTTCCATAACTTCCTCAAAAGTGACCCGATTTTCAAAAGCAATAGCTTAAAAGTCATGGTTTGGCTTCTAGAATAAAACTGCATTTAAGAAATTACATTTAAATAAAATTCGATTTTTGGTCATATTCATGTTAAAATTTTATGACCAAAAATTGACTTGGGCATTGGTAAAAATCTTTCGACTTCCATAACTTCCTCAAAAGTGACCCGATTTTCAAAAGCAATAGCTTAAAAGTCATGGTTTGGCTTCTAGAATAAAACTGCATTTAAGAAATTACATTTAAATAAAATTCGATTTTTGGTCATATTCATGTTAAAATTGTATGACCAAAAATTGACTTGGGCATTGGTAAAAATCTTTCGACTTCCATAACTTCGTCAAAAGTGACCCGATTTTCAAAAGCAATAGCTTAAAAGTCATGGTTTGGCTTCTAGAATAAAACTGCATTTAAGAAATTACATTTTAATAAAATTCGATTTTTGGTCATATTCATGTTAAAATTGTATGACCAAAAATTGACTTGGGCATTGGTAAAAATCTTTCGACTTCCATAACTTCCTCAAAAGTGACCCGATTTTCAAAAGCAATAGCTTAAAAGTCATGGTTTGGCTTCTAGAATAAAACTGCATTTAAGAAATTACATTTAAATAAAATTCGATTTTTGGTCATATTCATGTTAAAATTGTATGACCAAAAATTGACTTGGGCATTGGTAAAAATCTTTCGACTTCCATAACTTCCTCAAAAGTGACCCGATTTTCAAAAGCAATAGCTTAAAAGTCATGGTTTGGCTTCTAGAATAAAACTGCATTTAAGAAATTACATTTAAATAAAATTCGATTTTTGGTCATATTCATGTTAAAATTGTATGACCAAAAATTGACTTGGGCATTGGTAAAAATCTTTCGACTTCCATAACTTCCTCAAAAGTGACCCGATTTTCAAAAGCAATAGCTTAAAAGTCATGGTTTGGCTTCTAGAATAAAACTGCATTTAAGAAATTACATTTAAATAAAATTCGATTTTTGGTCATATTCATGTTAATATTTTATAATCAAAAATTGACTTGGGCATTGGTAAAAATCTTTCGACTTCCATAACTTCGTCAAAAGTGACCCGATTTTCAAAAGCAATAGCTTAAAAGTCATGGTTTGGCTTCTAGAATAAAACTGCATTTAAGAAATTACATTTAATAAAATTCGATTTTTGGTCATATTCATGTTAAATTGTATGACCAAAAATTGACTTGGGCATTGGTAAAAATCTTTCGACTTCCATAACTTCCTCAAAAGTGACCCGATTTTCAAAAGCAATAGCTTAAAAGTCATGGTTTGGCTTCTAGAATAAAACTGCATTTAAGAAATTACATTTAAATAAAATTCGATTTTTGGTCATATTCATGTTAAAATTGTATGACCAAAAATTGACTTGGGCATTGGTAAAAATCTTTCGACTTCCATAACTTGCTCAAAAGTGACCCGATTTTCAAAAGCAATAGCTTAAAAGTCATGGTTTGGCTTCTAGAATAAAACTGCATTTAAGAAATTACATTTAAATAAAATTCGATTTTTGGTCATATTCATGTTAAAATTGTATGACCAAAAATTGACTTGGGCATTGGTAAAAATCTTTCGACTTCCACAACTTCCTCAAAAGTGACCCGATTTTCAAAAGCAATAGCTTAAAAGTCATGGTTTGGCTTCTAGAATAAAACTGCATTTAAGAAATTACATTTAAATAAAATTCGATTTTTGGTCATATTCATGTTAAAATTTTATAACCAAAAATTGACTTGGGCATTGGTAAAAATCTTTCGACTTCCATAACTTCCTCAAAAGTGACCCGATTTTCAAAAGCAATAGCTCAAAAGTCATGGTTTGGCTTCTAGAATAAAACTGCATTTAAGAAATTACATTTAAATAAAATTCGATTTTTGGTCATATTCATGTTAAAATTGTATGACCAAAAATTGACTTGGGCATTGGTAAAAATCTTTCGACTTCCATAACTTGCTCAAAAGTGACCCGATTTTCAAAAGCAATAGCTTAAAAGTCATGGTTTGGCTTCTAGAATAAAACTGCATTTAAGAAATTACATTTAAATAAAATTCGATTTTTGGTCATATTCATGTTAAAATTGTATGACCAAAAATTGACTTGGGCATTGGTAAAAATCTTTCGACTTCCATAACTTCCTCAAAAGTGACCCGATTTTCAAAAGCAATAGCTTAAAAGTCATGGTTTGGCTTCTAGAATAAAACTGCATTTAAGAAATTACACTTAAATAAAATTCGATTTTTGGTCATATTCATGTTAAAATTTTATGACCAAAAATTGACTTGGGCATTGGTAAAAATCTTTCGACTTCCATAACTTCCTCAAAAGTGGCCCGATTTTCAAAAGCAATAGCTTAAAAGTCATGGTTTGGCTTCTAGAATAAAACTGCATTTAAGAAATTACATTTAAATAAAATTCGATTTTTGGTCATATTCATGTTAAATTTTATGACCAAAAATTGACTTGGGCATTGGTAAAAATCTTTCGACTTCCATAACTTCCTCAAAAGTGACCCGATTTTCAAAAGCAATAGCTTAAAAGTCATGGTTTGGCTTCTAGAATAAAACTGCATTTAAGAAATTACACTTCAATAAATTCAGATTTTTGGTCATATTCATGTTAAATTTTATAATCAAAAATTGACTTGGGCATTGGTAAAATCTTTCGACTTCCATAACTTCGTCAAAACTGACCCGATTTTCAAAAGCAATAGCTTAAAAGTCATGGTTTGGCTTCTAGAATAAAACTGCATTTAAGAAATTACATTTAAATAAAATTCGATTTTTGGTCATATTCATGTTAAAATTGTATGACCAAAAATTGACTTGGGCATTGGTAAAAATCTTTCGACTTCCATAACTTCGTCAAAACTGACCCGATTTTCAAAAGCAATAGCTTAAAAGTCATGGTTTGGCTTCTAGAATAAAACTGCATTTAAGAAATTACATTTAAATAAAATTCGATTTTTGGTCATATTCATGTTAAAATTGTATGACCAAAAATTGACTTGGGCATTGGTAAAAATCTTTCGACTTCCATAACTTCCTCAAAAGTGACCCGATTTTCAAAAGCAATAGCTTAAAAGTCATGGTTTGGCTTCTAGAATAAAACTGCATTTAAGAAATTACATTAAATAAATTCGATTTTTGGTCATATTCATGTTAAATTTTATGACCAAAAATTGACTTGGGCATTGGTAAAAATCTTTCGACTTCCATAACTTCGTCAAAACTGACCCGATTTTCAAAAGCAATAGCTTAAAAGTCATGGTTTGGCTTCTAGAATAAAACTGCATTTAAGAAATTACATTTAAATAAAATTCGATTTTTGGTCATATTCATGTTAAAATTGTATGACCAAAAATTGACTTGGGCATTGGTAAAAATCTTTCGACTTCCATAACTTGCTCAAAAGTGACCCGATTTTCAAAAGCAATAGCTTAAAAGTCATGGTTTGGCTTCTAGAATAAAACTGCATTTAAGAAATTACATTTAAATAAAATTCGATTTTGGTCATATTCATGTTAAAATTGTATGACCAAAAATTGACTTGGGCATTGGTAAAAATCTTTCGACTTCCATAACTTCGTCAAAAGTGACCCGATTTTCAAAAGCAATAGCTTAAAAGTCATGGTTTGGCTTCTAGAATAAAACTGCATTTAAGAAATTACACTTCAATAAATTTAGATTTTTGGTCATATTCATGTTAAAATTGTATGACCAAAAATTGACTTGGGCATTGGTAAAAATCTTTCGACTTCCATAACTTCGTCAAAAGTGACCCGATTTTCAAAAGCAATAGCTTAAAAGTCATGGTTTGGCTTCTAGAATAAAACTGCATTTAAGAAATTACATTTAAATAAAATTCGATTTTTGGTCATATTCATGTTAAAATTGTATGACCAAAAATTGACTTGGGCATTGGTAAAAATCTTTCGACTTCCATAACTTGGTCAAAACTGACCCGATTTTCAAAAGCAATAGCTTAAAAGTCATGGTTTGGCTTCTAGAATAAAACTGCATTTAAGAAATTACACTTAAATAAATTCGATTTTTGGTCATATTCATGTTAAATTGTATGACCAAAAATTGACTTGGGCATTGGTAAAAATCTTTCGACTTCCATAACTTGGTCAAAACTGACCCGATTTTCAAAAGCAATAGCTTAAAAGTCATGGTTTGGCTTCTAGAATAAAACTGCATTTAAGAAATTACATTTAAATAAATTCGATTTTTGGTCATATTCATGTTAAATTTTATGACCAAAAATTGACTTGGGCATTGGTAAAAATCTTTCGACTTCCATAACTTGGTCAAAACTGACCCGATTTTCAAAAGCAATAGCTTAAAAGTCATGGTTTGGCTTCTAGAATAAAACTGCATTTAAGAAATTACATTTAAATAAAATTCGATTTTTGGTCATATTCATGTTAAAATTGTATGACCAAAAATTGACTTGGGCATTGGTAAAAATCTTTCGACTTCCATAACTTGGTCAAAACTGACCCGATTTTCAAAAGCAATAGCTTAAAAGTCATGGTTTGGCTTCTAGAATAAAACTGCATTTAAGAAATTACATTTAAATAAAATTCGATTTTTGGTCATATTCATGTTAAAATTGTATGACCAAAAATTGACTTGGGCATTGGTAAAAATCTTTCGACTTCCATAACTTCGTCAAAACTGACCCGATTTTCAAAAGCAATAGCTTAAAAGTCATGGTTTGGCTTCTAGAATAAAACTGCATTTAAGAAATTACACTTAAATAAAATTCGATTTTTGGTCATATTCATGTTAAAATTTTATGACCAAAAATTGACTTGGGCATTGGTAAAAACTTTCGACTTCCATAACTTGCTCAAAAGTGACCCGATTTTCAAAAGCAATAGCTTAAAAGTCATGGTTTGGCTTCTAGAATAAAACTGCATTTAAGAAATTACACTTAAATAAAATTCGATTTTTGGTCATATTCATGTTAAAATTGTATGACCAAAAATTGACTTGGGCATTGGTAAAAATCTTTCGACTTCCATAACTTGCTCAAAAGTGACCCGATTTTCAAAAGCAATAGCTTAAAAGTCATGGTTTGGCTTCTAAATAAAACTGCATTTAAGAAATTACATTTAAATAAAATTCGATTTTTGGTCATATTCATGTTAAAATTGTATGACCAAAAATTGACTTGGGCATTGGTAAAATCTTTCGACTTCCACAACTTCCTCAAAAGTGGCCCGATTTTCAAAAGCAATAGCTTAAAAGTCATGGTTTGGCTTCTAGAATAAAACTGCATTTAAGAAATTACATTCAAATAAAGTTCGATTTTTGGTCATATTCATGTTAAAATTGTATGACCAAAAATTGACTTGGGCATTGGTAAAAATCTTTCGACTTCCACAACTTCCTCAAAAGTGACCCGATTTTCAAAAGCAATAGCTTAAAAGTCATGGTTTGGCTTCTAGAATAAAACTGCATTTAAGAAATTACATTCAAATAAAATTCGATTTTTGGTCATATTCATGTTGAAATTGTATGACCAAAAATTGACTTGGGCATTGGTAAAAATCTTTCGACTTCCATAACTTGGTCAAAACTGATCCGATTTTCAAAAGCAATAGCTTAAAAGTCATGGTTTGGCTTCTAGAATAAAACTGCATTTAAGAAATTACACTTAAATAAAATTCGATTTTTGGTCATATTCATGTTAATATTTTATAATCAAAAATTGACTTGGGCATTGGTACAAATCTTTCGACTTCCATAACTTGGTCAAAACTGACCCGATTTTCAAAAGCAATAGCTTAAAAGTCATGGTTTGGCTTCTAGAATAAAACTGCATTTAAGAAATTACATTTAAATAAAATTCGATTTTTGGTCATATTCATGTTAAAATTGTGTGACCAAAAATTGACTTGGGCATTGGTAAAAATCTTTCGACTTCCATAACTTGCTCAAAAGTGACCCGATTTTCAAAAGCAATAGCTTAAAAGTCATGGTTTGGCTTCTAGAATAAAACTGCATTTAAGAAATTACATTTAAATAAAATTCGATTTTTGGTCATATTCATGTTAATATATTATAATCAAAAATTGACTTGGGCATTGGTAAAAAACTTTCGACTTCCATAACTTGCTCAAAAGTGACCCGATTTTCAAAAGCAATAGCTTAAAAGTCATGGTTTGGCTTCTAGAATAAAACTGCATTTAAGAAATTACATATAAATAAAATTCGATTTTTGGTCATATTCATGTTAAAATTGTATGACCAAAAATTGACTTGGGCATTGGTAAAATCTTTCGACTTCCATAACTTGCTCAAAAGTGACCCGATTTTCAAGAGCAATAGCTTAAAAGTCATGGTTTGGCTTCTAGAATAAAACTGCATTTAAGAAATTACACTTAAATAAAATTCGATTTTTGGTCATATTCATGTTAATATTTTATAATCAAAAATTGACTTGGGCATTGGTAAAAACTTTCGACTTCCATAACTTGCTCAAAAGTGACCCGATTTTCAAGAGCAATAGCTTAAAAGTCATGGTTTGGCTTCTAGAATAAAACTGCATTTAAGAAATTACATTTAAATAAAATTCGATTTTTGGTCATATTCATGTTAAAATTGTGTGACCAAAAATTGACTTGGGCATTGGTAAAAATCTTTCGACTTCCATAACTTGGTCAAAACTGACCCGATTTTCAAAAGCAATATCTCAAAAGTCATGGTTTGGCTTCTAGAATAAAACTGCATTTAAGAAATTACATTTAAATAAAATTCGATTTTTGGTCATATTCATGTTAAAATTGTATGACCAAAAATTGACTTGGGCATTGGAAAAAATCTTTCGACTTCCATAACTTGGTCAAAACTGACCCGATTTTCAAAAGCAATAGCTTAAAAGTCATGGTTTGGCTTCGAGAATAAAACTGCATTTAAGAAATTACATTTAAATAAAATTCGATTTTTGGTCATATTCATGTTAAAATTGTATGACCAAAAATTGACTTGGGCATTGGAAAAATCTTTCGACTTCCATAACTTGGTCAAAACTGACCCGATTTTCAAAAGCAATAGCTTAAAAGTCATGGTTTGGCTTCTAGAATAAAACTGCATTTAAGAAATTACATTTAAATAAAATTCGATTTTTGGTCATATTCATGTTAATATTTTATAATCAAAAATTGACTTGGGCATTGGAAAAAATCTTTCGACTTCCATAACTTGCTCAAAAGTGACCCGATTTTCAAAAGCAATAACTCAAAAGTCATGGTTTGGCTTCTAGAATAAAACTGCATTTAAGAAATTACACTTAATAAAAATTCGATTTTGGTCATATTCATGTTAAAATTTTATGACCAAAAATTGACTTGGGCATTGGTAAAATCTTTCGACTTCCATAACTTCCTCAAAAGTGACCCGATTTTCAAAAGCAATAACTCAAAAGTCATGGTTTGGCTTCTAGAATAAAACTGCATTTAAGAAATTACACTTAATAAAAATTCGATTTTGGTCATATTCATGTTAAAATTTTATGACTAAAAATTGACTTGGGCATTGGTAAAATCTTTCGACTTCCATAACTTCCTCAAAAGTGACCCGATTTTCAAAAGCAATAGCTTAAAAGTCATGGTTTGGCTTCTAGAATAAAACTGCATTTAAGAAATTACATTTAAATAAAATTCGATTTTTGGTCATATTCATGTTAATATTTTATAATCAAAAATTGACTTGGGCATTGGAAAAAATCTTTCGACTTCCATAACTTGCTCAAAAGTGACCCGATTTTCAAAAGCAATAGCTTAAAAGTCATGGTTTGGCTTCTAGAATAAAACTGCATTTAAGAAATTACACGTAATAAAATTCGATTTTGGTCATATTCATGTTAAAATTTTATGACCAAAAATTGACTTGGGCATTGGTAAAATCTTTCGGCTTCCATAACTTCGTCAAAATTGACCCGATTTTCAAAAGCAATATCTCAAAAGTCATGGTTTGGCTTCTAGAATAAAACTGCATTTAAGAAATTACACTTAAATAAAATTAGATTTTTGGTCATATTCATGTTAAAATTTTATGACCAAAAATTGACTTGGGCATTGGTAAAAAACTTTCGACTTCCATAACTTCCTCAAAAGTGACCCGATTTTCAAAAGCAATGTCTCAAAAGTCATGGTTTGGCTTCAAGAATAAATCTGCATTTAAGAAATTACACTTCAATAAAATTCGATTTTTGGTCATATTCATGTTACAATTTTATAAACAACAAGTAAGTCGGGAGAGCCCGACTAGAAGATACCCTGAACCCAGTTGATATAAATATGTAAATTAAATTTATAATTGACTTTGGTACACTGACTTAACTTCAATCGATAAAATTAGATATCTCCGGTGTTTCTTAACCGATTTGGACGAATTTTTCAGAAAAGTTCTATCGTTACCCATTATTTCAACCCTCATTTTTACATTTTCCAAATTCGATATTTTATTATTATCGATATTATGTGTATATCGGAAACCAGAATAGTTATCGATAATTTGAAGCAAACTTGTTCTGCTCATGGTATAGGAGAACTTTAATACAAAATCAGAAGTCTCTAGCTCTTGCAGTCTTTGAGATCCACGCGTTCACACAGACGCACAGACGGACAGACGGACAGACAGACGGACAGACGGACATGGCTATATCGTCTCGGCTGTTGATGCTGATCAAGAATATGTGTACTTTATGGGGTCGGAGATGCTTCCTTCTGCCTGTTACATAATTTTGCACAAAACCATTATACCCTTATTTACCCATTTTATGGGTTAAGGGTATAAAAAGAGAAGGTCTAGGCAATAAGAAAACAAATTTTGGCAAACAATAGATTTGTTTATGTTTATATATTTTAGATATAGTCATCGAACTTAGTTAATATGTCCGTCTAAGCACATTGTTACATTTTTTTTATAGCATATATGTAATTTTTATATATTCTTATTTAATGCATGTCTGGATTTCCATTAGTTGCCATATATAACCATATATGAATATACTGATTTTCAGTGTATTTATTATATTTAAAGCGTTTTGCAAGAATTTAAGCTTGATGCTGATAGGAGTATGAACATTTTTGAACTATTCTCATGATCATATAATTTATTGACCGCATCATATTTGATTTATTAAAATAAGGACATTTTGTTTATCAAACACAACTCGCTGTTAAGTTTTCATATGCTTATAACAAGCTCCGGCCCGCCAAACTCAAAGCCAGTTAAAGGTCAATCACTCAAACACATCGAGTTGCCCTCAAACGGAACGAGTTTCCTACTCATCGCATATCTACGCGTAGTATATTTCTAATAAATATTTAAAAGCTGCGCCACACACACGACTATATAATTAACGTCATCGCAGGCTATAAAACAAGTGATTAACGCCGTCTGAATAAAAGACCCAATGCAAATAGTTAAGCTTAGGGGTCGAGGGTTATTGGGTAGGGTGTAGCTGTAACCTGACCATTAATTACAGATGTTATATTGTTGTTTGTGCGCTATTCTCTATTTACATTTACATTTGATATTCTGTTTTTATGAATAAATTAAATTAAATTAAGCGATAAGCCAACTAACTAGAGTATCTTATATTACGCGCTATTACGTCTTAAGCACAATTTGATGATAGCTTTGAAAACATTTATCGGCCAAGACCAAAAAATATACACATATACATAATTTGATTCTGGCATATTTGTTTTTTGTTTTGTCATTAAACATTAAAATCTGTAACTTAAATGCAAAAACTCGCTGGCAAATAAAAAAGCCTTTTGTTCCAAGCCGCTCCGTAAATACGGTGGCAGCCCTTGATTATGCTGTTTCCGCTATTCTAGTTGTCAATGTATCCAATCTGTTTGGCAACTGCTAAGTAATTATGTTTTATCCACACCAGTAACTTCATTGGAGTCGCCACAACTGAAAAAGTAAACATTTAATTTGAATTGTTAAAGAGTTGACTCAAAATGATGTATGGGCTTTTAAGTGTGTTCACACGTTGACATTAGCATAAACAAACTTTTGGGTGGTGTTAATGTAAATGTTGGCTTTTCAAGGTCAGGAAATACACAAAACTGCAAATAATAGATACTTGAAAAGCTTTCAAAAAGATACAGATAACAAAAGTTTGACCTAATGGACTATAAAAATGCTTTTAATTGTTTAGGCAACAAGAAAAGCAAATTCCTATTTCTGAATTGAATAAGTTTATATATTTGAAAAATAATAATATAATTGGGACTTTTCTTAGCTCAACTATTTTCTTATATGACAATAGCATATAACAAAAACTTATTTTAAAATCCCAGTTCCTGTGATATTCTCATCTTTATGACCTTTATAATCTTTATCTACACAAAAACAATTGACAATGCAACTCAGCCGGTTAAACTTTCCATTTATGATTACAAAAAAAGCAAAACTAAAGCCCCCATAACCTATAAACATTATGCCTAGCCATCCTTAATGCCCGGCCACAAAATCACTTTCCTATTGTGTTCAGATATTAAGCACACCACGCATTCAGGCAGCTCTACAAATTTGGACCGCATCATAAAACCCTGCAATTTATGCCGACAACAGTGCGAACACCTTAAAGAAAAGTGAAGTTGATGATGAGAACGTCATAAAAAAAATAAAAAAATAAAATGGCAAACGGCAGCGAGACGAAGACAAAGACGAAAACATTATTACTTCAGGCAGATGTTGGGCGTCTTGGGCTGGTTGGTCTGTTTGGGTGTGTGCTCCTGACACTTGATGGTGACAACACTGATACTGACGTCGTCATTAACATCCAACTGGCAGGCGAGCGATGCAATTGCCGTAGGAGACTGTACGTCGCCAGCAGCGCCATTTGTCTTTAAGCGCACCACATGCGCCAACTTTGTGGTTGCCGCAACAGCAGCAGCCATCACATTGCCATTGCCATTGGGCAATGTGTTGATGATGGGCTTCTGCAGCAGCTGATTCGATGAGTCCAGCCGATGCGAGAGCGATGTGTGACGATTGTTGACCGACTGTTTGCGAGAAGACAGCAAAATATTAATATGATATCGAGTAAAAATTCAGTTTCTTAACTACTCACCACATTGTTATTGTTGTTCATGCGTCCGCGTATATTATACAAGCCATAGACCAGAGGGTTCATGCATGAATTCGTCGATGCAAATATGAATAAGGCCTTCCGCACCAATGAATTAACCTTATCCACCGATGTCTTATCCAACGAATACCACATGCAAATGAAATAGTAAGGAGTCCAGCAAATAATGAATACAATCACAATCGATATGGTCATCTTGAGAGTGCGTTTCTTGGCCCGACTCAAGACATCATCGTTGGATCGACGAAAGCGTTCCGCGATGACATCCTTGTGCACGCGCTGGTTCTTGCGATAGATCTCCAGATAGATGGCGCCGTAGCAGTAAATGAATGCGATCAATGGAAATGCGTACATGGCACACATTGTGGCAATCTGATATAGCCAGTTGTCAAATTCGCTCACAAACGAATGAAAGGTGACGCACTGAAAGTAGCCTTTAACAACTGGATGCTCCTCGAGATGGAAGAGAAAGGCCTGCAAACATGTACAAATGACATTAATTGGCTGACAACTGTGGCGACTACTAACTACAATAAAAAAGAAACCCACCTGTGGAATGCTACATATGACGGAGCCCAGCCAGGCGCAGGCCAGCATTATTCGACCACGATTATAGGAACGTTGCAACGGTTTCAATATGGCATAATATCTAAGATGGCAGAAGAGAAGCAGAAAAAAAAAATGATACCAAAATGTTAGGCAAACGATTGACACTTTGTATGTCGCCTTATCTCTGGCTATCAATTGGGTCCATTAGCGAGCAACAGGCGGATGTCGACGACTCACCTGTCCAGCGATATACACACCATGACAAAGCTCGACAAGTATAGCCCAAAGACGCGAAAGAAACTCATGAGACGGCACATCAGATCCGTTGAACGCCACTGCACTGTCCATGCCCACGCAATCTCTAGCGGCATCAGCAGAAACGTCACCATTAGATCGGCAATGGCCAAATGCATTAGCATGATGTCAATACGCAAAGGACCCCGCAATCGACGCTTCGTCAGCAGATACAGCACAGTGCTGTTGCCAATTGTTGAGATCACAAACAGTATGCTGCGCAATGGGATAAAAAAAAGAAAAGGTCGTTGCGTTAAATCGGTAAGTTGTTTGTCGTCTATTTGGTTGGTGGGTGATTGTGGTGCGTGGGTGCGTTCAGTTTTGATAAGTGGGTCAATGTGCAATTGATTATTTTATAACAGAGTGCAAGGAGTGCAAGGCGGCTAAGCCTTTATCAGGGTAGAATAACTTATTTAACACATTAAAAAACAAAAGATAAAAGGAACATTTATTATTAAAAAAAAAAACTGAAAGAAGCATAATTTAATGTTATTGATGAATATTGCACATATTTCGACGAAGTCGTAAACTGTTGTTCAAAGTTTATCAACTTTTTTCTTGATTAGGTTTTTTTCTACATTTATGATAAGCCCATACTATAACACCAATTCACGAAACAAGCTCAGAATTGTTGTCTTTTTATAGCTGAATTCCCATTAAGCTTAGACAGTGCGACTAAGTAAATGTAGACATTAAATTTTATAACACTTAAGATTCAATTTATACTTCATGGACATGTGTATATACGAAATTATGTTGCGAAATGAATTCTTGATTAGTTTGGCTTAACACATTTCACCGAATTAATATATGTGATAGTGTTTTGTTACGTTTATTTTAGCACATTTATTTTATTGAAGATTCATTTGAAATGCTGTTAGGTTTATTGTTTATTATGTACTCAAATGAGTTTAAGTTCAACAACCCATTTTGCTTCGCAAGTTTCTTGTTTAAAGTTGCATTTGTAATGACTTTAAAACTGAATTTTGTGAACTAAATGTTAGTTTGTATCTTTGTTATAATTATTCGTCAATTTTATAAATGTCTTATAAACCTAACACATTGCCTGCAATAAGTTGTCAACATATATTATTATTATAATTCGAAATATCCATACTTTAATGAGCGAATATCTGAATAATTCAACACCCGCAACAATAAACACATATTTAAACAAGTGAGAAAATGAAAACATTGGATATAAATTAATAAATGAAATAGATCCGTAAACTATGAAGCACTTTCTACGGGCTTCTTAGTCAGTTTTTTGTGTACCAATCAGTTAAAAAGATCTGTGTAAATTACGAATCACTTCATTAAAGTGAACCCTACGCTGAACTACAGCGTTCAAATTCCAAGTGAAAATTATTAAATCTGAGACAGATAGACATGAGCACGACATGATTTATTATTATTTATAACAACATCTACACCTACACAACGACTGATAAGTTTAGAAAAGTGCATAGACAATCGCCAGCTTATCAGCTTGACTCTGACTGTGAATGTGAATTTTAATGTGAATATCAAAGTACAACAATGCTGGCTGGCTGTGGAAATGTGTGGGTGATCTCACTTGCTCTGAACTGAGTAGGAAGTGAGCTGGCATTTCTTATACACAAACCAATATTTACCATCTTGTTTGTTTTTGTTTTTCTTTTATTGCTCACCTGTAAACTGTGACTGACAGACGATGGCCATCATTGAATATCATATCCTTGGACAAATGCATTGTGCCGTTGGTATTATTGACATTTGACCAATCTTTTAGTATACGATGATCATAAACAACCTCGTTCACTTCTCCAGAATGGGCCATTTTTACAGTTCGCACCGCAAAAGCGCAACTTTCGTTTCTATTTTCCTTTTATTAACACACTTCCGAAAAATTTGAATTAAATGTGGCTCGCGCACGTGATTTTTCCAAATATAACAGCTCACCGATTTTTCAACTTATTTCGATTCCTATAAAATTGGTTTGAAAAGTATCAGCTTATTATATATTGAGATTAAATATATATATATAAGTTCTTCTTTACAATTAAGTATGATTTTATTTTGTGTATTGTAGATAATTTCAATACATTCCAAATGTTAAACAGAACAGAAACGGATATAATGAACAACGAACTAAATGTTTACACTACACAATAATAATCATAATTTTATTGAAGTCAATTAAAATTGTGTTCTTATGATTTCTATTTCTCTTTCATATTTCCCTTTAAGCAACTATTAGCTATACATATTAATTGTGCATTAAAACAAACATATTTAGAAATACTGAAATATAAACAAATGACGTTTTTGGCATCATTTGAGGGAGGGCTTGTCGATTAGTATGCCTATTAAAATATGGTTATACTTGATTGATAGGTGTAAATATGTTTACTTTGAATACATATAATTGTTGTATTCCCGTTAAAATACATACATATTGATATTTGCTATTATTTATTTGCGTTCCAGCAAATTTGCTGTGTTTTTTTCATTGCGCTCGACTGCCAGCCTTGTGTGATAATCATCACACAAATACAAAAACTGAAACAGAATCTAAAGATGCAATACGTTTTTCGTATTAAATTCGCCCTTTGTTGACAAATTCCAATATTGCCCAACTCAATTTCATTAATTAATTTCACTCGTTTTGTGCGCTGTGTCAAATACTATTTTGTCAGAGTTGTTTGCAGTGTTTAACTTTGTTAAGATTAAAGTTATTATTTGTTTTCAAAATTTTTGGTTGCATTGAAAATTTGTAAGTTTTGACCTTGAACTAATTTTACTCCACATAATATGAAAATATTTTTGTGATAATAAAAATTCTACTTTTGCTGTGTGTGTGTGGGTCTTTTATAATGATTAATACTCTCATGGTTGTTGTGTCGGTTAATCTGT
Organism: Scaptomyza flava; assembly: GCA_030179655.1. Lineage (NCBI taxonomy): Eukaryota > Metazoa > Arthropoda > Insecta > Diptera > Drosophilidae > Scaptomyza > Scaptomyza flava. The sequence continues at coordinate 13,870,525 of JARNME010000029.1, forward strand.
TAATCGATTGCGCTCAATGGGGCAGACTCTCACTCAATTGAAAGACAACAAGAGCATTATAGATAATGATTTCTCATGTTAATAATAACTTCAACAATTAATGCCTATCTCTCTCTCTCTATCTCTCTCTCTTGCACTCTTTGTGCATTAATCCTTGAGCATGTTCGCTCTCAACTTATTGTAGTTGTACACAAAACTTATTGTTTATTTGTTTAAACGCCGGCTGTTTGTTGGCTTTTGAACTTTTAGTATCATTGCTATCCATAGACACAGAGATAAATTTATTTTGGTTGAAGTTCAGGAGGCTCGCCCCTTAAAACTGTACAAACAGAAGAATCTGTAAGAAGATTGAATACTCTTGCAGTTCGGGAAACAACTGATTTTATTTTATTTACTATTTAAATTATTAGTATTATTATATATAATACAAAATCATTATCATTATCATTATTAACTAATGACAATGACTTTTCTTTCTACATATTTTTTAATGCATAACACACTTGACGTCAAAATCATAATGCTCTTTTTAAACGTACGAAGCGGATAGTGTTTATCATAGAATTCTTTTAATTAATTGTTAAAAACCTAAAATTATATATAACGATTGGCAAAAGCAGAATGATAATTATACATTTCGAGAATTGACTAGACTAAATGGAATTCCATTGGTTCGAATAAGTCGTTAGTCATTTCTAGTAACATTAGGTTTTAAGTTTTTTAACTTAAACTGATGCGTTACCGCTATTTTCCTGTCTGTCATATATTACGAAATCAATCTTTTCTACTACACTAAACTATCATTGATTATGTGTTAACTATAATATGTTTCATTTATTTGAATGGTTTTTTTTCGCATCACTAGTACTAAAGTTTTTTATTTCCGTTTTGCTTTGCGTTTTTTGAAACACGCGTTGGCACCGTGTATGAGAAAGATTAATAAGTATATTTTGTATAATTGGTACAAGTATAAACATACATATAAATTAAATGAATTTTTTTAAAGACGCTTTTAGGTGCTTTCTATTTGAGTTTGCAACACTGGCAATGCCCACCCACACAAATGTACACGCACACACTCGAAGGCGTGAGTTATGTTATCGATAATGCATTTGATTTTGCCGGCGCTGTAATTATCGTTAGACTCGCGGACTATTTGCGTTAGATTTGTACTATTTGCACCGTGCGGCGTACAGGAACTGACTGAAATGTTAGGGCGGCTGCTGGGGTAGCTGATGCTGTTGCGTTGGCGCCGTTAAATCGAAATCTCGACAACAACTGATAATCTTATTTCAATAATAAAAAAAAAAAAAACAGATGAAAAAAAAGTGCGAAGCACGCTCCCGTTATACTCTTATACGTGTAGTTTGAAACATCTGCCTGACAGACGACCCGAAATTGGCACAAACATACAACATTGTATGTATGTTTGTGCGTGAAGTCCGCCCGCATAAAATGCCACAATTATCAATTGTCTGTGTGTAATTCAAAGTTCAACGCTGCTCTGTCTATCGGACTGTCTGACTCCTGAATTGCCAAAAAAAAAAACAAGGCGATTCGCTGCGCTTATCAACGTAGAACCGAGCATTTAAAAAAAAAGACATTAAAAAATTAATATATAACAAAAAAAAAAAACACTTGTATTGCGTTATCTGCGTTCGCTATGTCTGGTGGCGGCAAGTCTTGACTTTTCCTTCAATAATTCTTAGTATATTATATGTATTAGGAATTTTATATAACAATTACTGCGTAGCTTATCCTTTTTCGGTAACACTTCTGCTAGCTTTGAACGCCTTCTGGCTTCTGTTTTGTACGGCAACTGTGCAGCTCTCAAGGCTAAACATTTTTGCCCATAATATTGCTCGAGTCGCAATTTGCCAACATTTGATTAACGTAATGAGCGCCAAATGGGCTCACAACAAAAGGATTTCAAGTTCACGTTCATGACAGTCCATAGCCCGCTATTGTATGCTATAAATGTGTGTTTGTAAGTATGTCCAGCTGGTCAGTAAACTGCCATAGAAATTAATATCTACAAGCACACCCATACTTAAATATGTGCATGTGCGGCTCGTTATCAAGATGCACCTGGTGTGATAAGGCGGCTTTTAATGAGGTAGCGCTTAGCGAGGCAGTCGTGTGCATATCAGAGTATTCAATTTACAATTAAATCCGTGTGCATATCAGATTAGAGCAAAACACGATTTTTTCTCTTTAAAGTGAAGTTAAAAATGTGGATTTACCTTAAATATTCAAACGCACAAATATTGATAAGCAAATAACTCAAATTTTCGAATAAGACCCACCAAAGTATGCCACTATATTTCAATATATTTTCTAGCAGACCATATTGCCTTAGTTTTCATTAAAAAAAAACTTAGAATGCTTCAATATTATCGGTAAGGGCGTCAAATTAATTTAAATTATATTTTAAAGCTTTGAAAACAAGAACGAGAACATCTATATGTATTTTACTTCTACTTTTGAATTATAATAAGAGCCACGTATGTAACCCCTTTATATTTAAATTGCAATGTAAATTAGATACAACATATAATAATTGTTTACATTGTGCTTAACTGTAAAACGCATGCAATTAAATATAACTTTATATCCGCACTTCTTTTTTTACTTTTATTTTTTCATTAGGTTGGCAGCACGCTGAATTGAAAAGTATCGATACCATCAAATAATTCAGTCGTAGTGAACCAGTTTGGTGAACTGAACTTACTTTCACGTGTTGCGGCTAATCGCAGTTTTCGTTGTTTTTATACAAAATTAATGAAAACTTTGCGAAAATGCTGCGCAACACAAAAAAACAACCCCAGACGGTGGCAGAAAAGGTGAGCAAACTGCTGGCACATCCGAATGGAAGCGACAGCGAGATTGAATCCGATATTGATGTGGACACTGCAGCACGCGTTGAGGAATTTGAGGATGAATACGAATTGCCCGATAAACGCAGCACAGAATTCCGTAAACGCAATGTGAAACTGCTGTTCGAGCAAAGCGACCGATACAAGGGCAAAATCAGCAGTCGCAAAGAGCTGGAGCAGGAGCGTTCGAGTGGAGAAGAGGACCAAAGTGATGACGATGATGAGGAGGATGAGCTAGCATATGAGGACAGCGACACGGATGAGAAAGAAGCAGAAATTTAAAAGCTTTTAATGATAAATTAAAAGCTTCGAAGGTCGAAGATGAGAATGCTGATAGTAGTATGGATGATAATGAAAATGAAAGTCAGAATGAGGATGAAGAGGAAGATGCTGACGAGGAAGAAGATGATAATGAAACTGAAGATGGAGAGTCGGAGAGCGACTCTGAGAACACAGCCTCAGAAGAGGATGGCAATGAAGTCATGACAAAAACCAATCAACAAGCCGAAGTACAAAAGGGACTCTGTGTTCAAAATCAACTAAGGGTTTGGGAACGTCTCCTGGAGCTGCGCATCAATACCCAAAAATTTACCAGCAAAGCAAATCAATTGCCGCCACCAGAAACACTAGCAACGCTTAGTCAAAACAATGAGGAACTACAAACAGTGCTCAACGAGGCACAGGAGCGCAGCTCAAAACTTCTTCAGCAATTGCTGGCTCTTCAAACGGCCCTAACTCAGCAGCACAGCGACCTGCGTCAGTCTGTCAAACGCAAACAGCCGTCGGAGGAGAGTTCAGAGCCAGCAAGTAAACGCTTTGCAAATGTGATACAAAGTAATTTTGAAAATATGCGCAGCTATCGCAACGAGGTGCTGCTCAAGTGGGATGATCGCACCAAGCTGTCAACGCCAGGAGCTGGAGGCAAGCGAAAATCTATGCAAGAGGATTACGACATTATCAAGAAAATAGATAGTGCTCTGGCGAATCGTGAGGCACTTGTGGAGAAGTCGCAAATACCCAAGTACAATCAGCAACAAACGCAATCGAACGCGGATAATCCTTCTGCAAATGAGGAAGAACCAACTGAGAAAAGCCAAAGGCAAACGCACATTTATGATGACAGCGATTTCTATCATCAACAACTGCGTGAACTTATCGAGTATAAAGCCAGCAGCACTTCCAGCATGAGTGAAATTACCAAACAGTTTGTGGAGCTGCAAAAGCTGCGACAAAAAATGAAAAAGAAGGTTGACACAAGAGCCAGCAAAGGTCGAAAGTTGCGGTTAGTTTTCTTAAATGTGTATAAGTTTTGTGATATTTCTTAACATGATTTAACTTTCTTTCCTCTGTAGCTATGTGGTGCACAATAAACTTATCAATTTCATGGCACCCAACGATGACAGCGAATGGACGGACGAAACAAAAACAGAGCTGTTTAGGTCGTTATTTGTGTAAAATATGAAAGTTGTATAATGCGCTGACTTAGGAGCGAAAATAAATATTGATAAATTCTAGAATCAAATGGTTCACAGCTTTAAATTTCATAAAAATTAAATACTTTCAAGATATCCCTTGACAACACCAGCAAAATTTTAAACACAAAAATTCTCATTTCTATCATATCGAATTTTATATTTATTTATTTCATATGTTCGTTTGCTTTAAACTGCTAAATTTGTATGTTCAACATTTTGTTCGTTTATTATTTGATTTATTTACTTTTAACTGGGTATTTTATGCCAAGAAACGAACCGGTTAAATTGCATAACAATATGGCTTCAAGATAACCGTGTAAGCGTTTTGTCGTTTGTTTTTTTCTTCTCTTTATTCTTTTTTTTCAATTACCGCCATTTCGCTTGTGGGTGACAACTTGTGTGTGTGAGATTGTGTGGAGGGGAAGATTGCATATTAATATTCTGTTTTTGCATTGCGGTTGTTCAAGTTGATTCGTTTTTCTTGTGTTGTTCATTAGATACATACATATTTATTTATATATATAATTTGTTAATATATTATACTAGAGTTCCACTGATGCACGTACATACTTGACTTGGTATTCGTTTTATTTACTTTGCTAGTTTCGTATTTTCTTAATTTCATTTATAAAATTATTATTTATCTTTATGTGATTTAGTATGTTTGTTTCTTCGTCATCTAAGTCACTGTTAGTTTAATTGTAATAAATAAGATGTTAAGCAAATAATTGGTGTAAATTTATATTTGCTTAATAGCTTCGAAGATGTAAACAACTTCATAACTGAAATTGTTGTTATAAATAATACAAATTAAAATCTATGTAAACAAATTACATGAAAGATATTTTTGTTTTGTTTTTTAGAAAAGGTTAGAAATACTAGAAAAATGTTCGAGCATATTTTCATAAAGTTCGTAAAAGGTCTTATTCGAGTCCGTTACATTGGATTCATTGTCAAGCTCTTATTAAAAATTAATTAACAAATATAGAGCACATAATATCAATTGGTTGTTGTTCTGTATAATATTGCACTTGAATGCGTATGATAATTTAAAATATTACTTTTGACTTAAATGCTACAAAAGAACCACGACACAGACAAATGAGTACAATATTACAGAAAAAACTAACAGAATACTGGGCATTTTGGACTTAGGGGGAATACCGAGAAATACATTAATACATATACATATAAACCTACAATGAGTGTGTATGTGTGAGTTGTTTTTTTTTTTTTTGGGAAGGTTCGTGAGTTAATGTTGGTTTTTACTTTTCAGAGATTACAAAAAATGCAATGATTCGCCTGCTGATTGGTTTTTTTTTTATCGCCTAATTGTTAATGGAATTTTTCAGCAACAGGGGCAGTCCAGTTTTAGTTTTTGATTTAGAAACGAGTATGGTGGCAGTTTTGGTGCCTGCAGCCGGAGCAGCAGCAGCAGCACCACTAGAGTCGGCGGCGGCGTCAGTGACAGCGATGCTGTGTCGTGGCGCTGCCTGTAGCAATTGTCGCTGTTGTAGCTCCTGTAGCAGCGCCGAATGCTTATCCATCGCTTTGAGCTGTGCCGTGTTCTGTGTCTCGTAGAGTGACGACTGCAGCTGCGTGTGTATGGAGGTTACATTGGACAGCGTACTTTCCGCCTCGGCTGCCGTAAGAAAATTACTTAAATAACGTTTACTAGTTGTTGTTGTCGATGAAGTCGTTGTAGTGGTTGTCATTGTAGTCTGTTCCTGCGCTGAAACCTAGAAAAGTTCATTTAAATTAATTTATTTTATATTCTTTCTAATGTTAAAGACTCCACCTTTCTGTTTGCACTCAACTCTGCGTCTCAAGTGCACTTGGCGGGATGTATTACATTCTCCATATCCTTTTGTACCGCATACAATTCCGACAAGCCTTTGGCAAACAATACATTCAGTTCACTCATCTTTGCCAGCTGCAAAACGTGTTTAACAGATTATTATATTATAATATAAAGTCATCGAAAATTATATAACTGAGTTAATTTTGCTCTAAATTCTATCCTTAGCTCAATTCAATTTAGATATAAAAGAGAAACCAAAAACTACTTAACAGACGTTATACAAATTAAAACTAAAATTCAATTTTAAACTTGGCAGTTATAATATTCGATTGACTATTTCATTAATGACATACAGTTTGATCATTGCACTTTTCGCGTAAATTCATATTGGCCGTTTTAAGCTCGATCTCATGTTGCAAGAGCTCTGCCTGCAGCGTCTCTGTGCGCGCCTTGAGCGCAGCGACTTCACGACGCAACTCGTCCTCAGTGGCACTGCCAGCAGCAGATGCGCCACTGCCGCCCACACGCATCAGTTCCATTTCGCGCTTAAGGCGTATATTCTCCTCCTTATAAGTATGCAGCTGGCGCTTCCATTCATCCACATTGGCCGTTGACTCCTAGGCAAAAAAAAAAATGGTAGAGAATTAGTAAGCTTTAGGCGTAAATAAAATATAAATTAAACGCACCTGCAAGGCGCTTGTCAGCCGTATGTTATTATTCTTTAATGTTGCCAATTCAATTTCCCACTTTTTGGCATTGGCGCAGCTGCAAAAAATATGTATTATAAATATATATCAATGAATTATGAACTTAAGATAACTTACCTTTGCGCCAAGGCCATTTTCAGACGTTCGTTTTCATATTTAAGCTGCTGCTCAGCTGTAGCACCCGCACCTGGACCAGTATGCATGCCCACAATGCTGCCACCCGAAGAGATTGTAATGCCGCCACCAACACTTCCGCCTCCAGTTGTTGTACCAGCGCCTATGCCCATCGTTGGCTGAGGCGAAGGCGTTGCCGAACCGATATCCTGTTTCCCATCTAAAGTGTTTAGCAGCTTATGCGAGGGACTATCGGGATTGGCATTCTGCGTGTTAGTGTTACTTAAATTCGGCGGTTCAACGGTGTGTGGATCGATGTTTGTGTTGTCATTCTGCATGGAGCCAACAGCGCGTCCAGATATTGGCGATGTATTCGCCGAGGTGGTGGGCGTAACCGCATTCGAGCCATTTGCTGATTTCATGGCATTTTTCGTAGCCTCCTTGACCTCTTGGAACTTTTCCACAAACTGCGAATGCAAAACAACGATTAGATAGATATCTTTGGATATGCAATAATGGGTTGCTTACCTTTGTTAGCTCCGCCTCGGAGGAGAAACCCAGTCCATAAACCGTATTGGCGCGCACATCGCTCCATTGTCCGAACTTTTGTGATGTCTGTGTGAATGTCATACTGGGTGTAATTGTTGAATTGATGACCGCCTTGGTGCCCTCGACACTGATGATGCGATACAGATTTCGTGAGCTATCATAGAAGAAGCTCACATTGACAGCCTTCATGCTGGCCGTGATCCATGTGCGTTTCGTCTTCGGATCAATATGGAACACATGCGCCTGGCAAGTGAAAATCGGTTGTTCGCTATACGGGGACGAAAGTAGCAAATGCAAAAGCAACACACAGGTGATTAATTAAAAATTCCATTTAAATTCTTGCATGTCAGGCTTAAAAATTTAATTCTTACAAGCCTTATAAGAGACTAGACAAGCAATAGAAGATGAAGAAGGAGAAGGTGGAGTTGGTGGATAAAGGAAGTGCAATAAACACGCACATACAATTTAACCAAGTTGGTAACTGGGAAACTACATATGTCTTTTTATGGCTGCTTCAAACTCCTAATTTAGGCGGCAATCAATTATGCAACGTTGTTTCGACTACAGTGCTTGTTTGTATATAAGATCCATCTTTATTGAGTAATACTACTGAAGTTGTCAACCAAAACTTAACAATCTCGTTATATATTAATTTAAATATGTATCTTGACAACCTAAAAGTTATTGATTCTCCAGTAAGTGATAGCAATTCTACTTTAATTTAACATTAAAGGTTATTCAATCTTAACTGCTACGCAAACCATTGAATAAGATGGTCATAAATGAATGAAATTCTTAAGATTACGCATTGAATGTTTATATAGTAGAAGCTTATACATAGTTGCGTGGCTGTCATGGAAACAGCGAAAAACTGTTGGGGGTGAAAATAGATTTTGTTTTTTAATGATGTTCTTTTTTTAGCGTTGTTATTGATATTGTCGGCACCATGTCATTGGCATTGTGTTTTTTTTTTTTTTTTTGCGAAAGGGGTGTGCAAATGGAAGTGTTTGTGGAGGTGGAGGCCTTGTATTGTTCGACTAAATTGCATTATGCGCTTAAGTGTTTTGTAGCCTCGTTTTGATTCTGCTCAAGTTTACTGCAAACACACTCACACTTACACACACACACACACACACAGATGCATATAGGTAAGCGTATTCACACATACACAAGAACACCTACACCCCGTACTCACATATAATTGGTATCGACGGGCGGCGTTTGGCAGCCTACTACACATTTACACACCTATGTGTATACATACAAACATACGCACGTACGTAAAGAAGCATCAATTCAATTTGTATATAGAACATACATACGCATATATTTACACCTCTGACACCGCCCGCTACACACAGTTTACAAGAGCACCAACAACAACAGTAACAAATAACAACAGCAGGAGCAGCGGTAGCAGCATCAAGGAAAATCGTCGGCGTCGATTTTTCACACAATTTACAACATTTGCCATTGCATTAGAAAAGTTTGCGCACTTACCCCATTTTGTTTGTTAGCTGCAACGCTGAATTGGATTTTATAGCCACACTTTAACACTATGCTAATTGTTTATTTTTGTTGATTATAACACTAAAAAATAAAACACAAACGAGGAGGCGCTTGCTGTGCCGCAGATAAACCAGAACTAATAAATAAACTCAGCGAACTTATTTTGAGGTTCATGGAACTATCAATTACACTGCTTTGCACTCTTTATATACATAGATTTATAAACCTAAACAGATTGGAAACTAGCTGAACTCAGTTTATAGTCCTGTTAAGTTATGCGCATGAAAACCAGCTCCACCAGCTGATGGTAAACAAGCCGCCAGAGTAGATAAGCAACCAGGTCTTTCGTTAAGTGCTGTTTCCCCTCAACCGAGCTCGTTTCATGCGCATTACTTTTTCTGTTAAAGTGACCGGCGCTTATTTCCAATCTGTTTAAGTTTATTAATCTATGTTTATTTACACTGCTTTATTATACTGCTTGCAAAATTGAAATCACTAAAAACAGCAACGAGTTAACAGTTAAGAGTTACATCTATGGATTTATGATTATTGTTTTGCATATATATAACTTGACATGAATAGTTTCGATAAATTGTATGAAATAATACAAATAATTATGAAAACAAAGATCTGAAAAGTATATGAAAATAACGTATTAAGCCATTCTATATTTTCGTAAGAATTAAGTGATTTTTATGGAAAAGATTCTATTTAAACTATATTTTGAATCTTGAAAACAATAATAATTTGGAATTTAAAAACCAGCAATATTATCGATTGACACATACTTTAAGAAATTCACCGCACTGAATATACATTACTGCCAGACGTTTAAAAATACACAAAATATTCAAACTGTGTGGCAACATTAAAATTTTACCTTAGTGGCAACCAAAAAAGAAACGAGCTGAGTTTTTTCGCACGTAAAAAATCAATCGGAAATAAATAAAACTTGCTACAATTGCATACAATAAATAGCTATATATGCAAAAGCTGAACAGCAACCAAAGTTGTTGTCGCTGCTGCTGCGCTGTCGCCGTGCGATTGATCCTTGTTGGCTACGGGGTACGTGTTTGCGCCAGGGAGGAAGGGAGTTTTTTTTTCGCTCTTTTTGCATAAAAGCCGTCCTCTATGCTCAAGAAAAGGCGTTTTACCAATCATTAATCGAGCCGAGTGCAGCAGCTGTTAACCTGCGACTGTTTAATTAAATGTGTTTGCAATAATTGGTGCTGAAAGCATGTGAGAAACATAATTTAAAATTAAAAAATTATAATAAAAATGAAAAAAACTGTGCATATGTATGCGTGCTGGCATGCGTGTATGTATATATACAAGTGCTGTGTGTATGTGCAGAAGTGTGTGAGTGAAGGTGTACGTGCGTGTGTGTGTCTGTTGGTGTAGAAAACTTGTTATCAATGCGGCGCCTATGATAAAAGCCTTATTAGACATGTTCAGTGTATTTGTCCAATTGGAATGTGTTAAATCATTTCGCGGGCGTTGCACGACTCAAGAAAGAGAGAGAATAAGAGAGGAAAAAGTCAACATAAACAAAAACGAAGCGAAAACTGCAGCCGTTGCGTGGGCAAAGCGTAGGCATAAACTGCTTTAATTGTGTGGCCAGCAAATTAAAGCCAAAATTTAAAAAGTCAATAATTTTATGCTGGAAACTAAATGTCAGACAATTAAATTAGTTAGCCGAGTCGAAAATATTTATGTGAAGTTATTAATAATGTCACATGTTGTTTATAATAGAATATACCGGTATTATTTTCTTGATGTTTAAAAATTTTTGGTTTAAAATCCCCTTAAATGTGTGTTCTTATTTTGTTTTTAATTAGACTTGATTAATTGATTCGATAAACGTTAATTTTAGTTTCTAAGATAATCAAGCAATTAAAAACTATTAACGGTATTATGTACTTCAGATTTTGGTAAATTATGAAGACATGTTTAAGAGGCAGGACAAAATAACTTTAAAGCTATTATTAAAGCTAATTAAATAAAATAAAAGTGTTAATGTTGTCTTTATTTGCAGTCTTGCATGCGTGCCCGTGCTTTGGTGGCCAACTAAATAATGTGGAACATGATGTGCGACGTGATGCCCACAATATCGGAAGATAGCATATCGCAGCGTTCCTCGCAGTTCAGCGGCGAAGATGCAAACTTTGAGCAGCTTATGGTGTCCATGCTCGATGAGCGGGACAAGCTCATGGATAGCCTCCGTGAGGCGCAGGAGAGGTTGGGCGAAACGGAGGTTAAGTTGCACGATGTCGAAAAAGAACGCGACAGTTTGCAGCGTCAAATCAATGCCAATTTGCCGCAGGTTTGTAAAATAAATGTCAAAATTGTATGCAGCTCCTAAATGTATTTAATTATATTTTGCAGGAGTTCGCTACTCTGACCAAGGAGCTGACGCAAGCGCGTGAAACGCTGCTGGAACGCGACGAGGAGATTGGTGAACTCAAGGCGGAACGCAACAATACAAGGGTAGATCCTTATTAAACCTTCATTATCAGTTAAAGTCAATTAAATGAACGCCTGTTATTACAGCTCCTTCTCGAGCACTTGGAGTGCCTGGTATCGCGGCATGAACGCTCGCTGCGTATGACCGTTGTTAAACGCCAAGCTGCAGCTCAGAGCGGTGTCTCCAGCGAGGTGGAGGTGCTGAAAGCGCTCAAGTCATTGTTTGAGCATCACAAGGCACTAGACGAGAAGGTGCGCGAGCGTCTGCGTCTATCCATTGAGAAGAACAATGTGCTTGAGGAGGAGCTAAACACAACCAAAGAGGAGCTTACCCAATACAAAACGGGCGCCTTGCCAGGCAGCGGTGTTAACTCCACAAGCATTGCCAGCGGTGAAAATGGCATTAAAGAGAAGGTATGTGTGTGTGTGTGTGTTATTTGTTTTCGTATTTGTTGCTTTGTCTATTTGATCAATCAAGCGTGTATTTTAAATGCTATACATTTTTGTTGTTGCAGCTGGCAAGCGGTGGCGGTGGCGTCAACGGTGATGCTAGTGAGCTAAACGAATATGCGGCCAAAACACACGAGCTACAAACGATCATCGAGAAGCAGGTGAGGCAACGCAATAATAACAACAACAACATCATTGAAAACAACTCACATACTCGTACTACTCTAAATGACTCAGATAGCCACATTCTTATGCGTCTGTTTTTGTTTTTGTGATGTGGAAATTTATTTGAATGCTTTTTTGCAACGCATGATAAGTTTAAGTTTAAATTGTGGTTCTGTCCAGCTTTGATATAAATCAATTTAAAAATGAAGTATTTTATTATTATACAAAACAAGATTAAACTTAAAAGTATTATAGTATTTAAATGAAGTTACTGTCAATGTTAAAGGCTCATAGATAGGCAGGAACATTTCTTGAATTACAAAAAGCCCTGCAAAATATGAGCTTAAGTAACTTCGATTCTTATCTTAAGTTAATTACTAAATCCATTTTTATTTGCCTTTTCAGACCTCCGAGCTTTCGCAATGGCAGCGTCGCGTCTCCGATCTGAACAATAAGATAAATGAGCTCGAGGAGAGTATGTCGCGTGTGCAAAAAGAGCATTGCAAATCGCAGGATCAGTGTTCGAAGCTGCAGCGTGATCTGCGCGAAAATGTGGCACAAAAGGAAGATCAGGTCAGTTAACATAAAAAATATTTTATTCTTACAATATCTCATGCTATATACTCTTTAGGAGGAGCGCATAACTACTCTGGAAAAGCGTTACTTGAATGCACAACGTGAGTCCACATCGTTGCATGATCTAAACGAGAAACTCGAGCAAGAACTGCGGCACAAGGAGGCGCAACTAAAGGTGTGTATATATTAGATGAAAATCCAAGATATTGGTTTTGGTTAACAAGGCATGGGCGAATTTCTTATTTTCATCAAAACAAACATAAACTTCCCACGCACTATATTCAGGTTTATATAAAGTTATGTTATATATTCTAGCGATTTTTAAATTTTGTGAAATCCATTTAAAGCTCATAATTAGGGAATTCTAAATTACAGAATGTTTGTAATAAGTTTTTGATTTATTATATTTTGATTTAAAAATCAATCCAATTTTTTTTTAAATACACTTTTACTAAATAAATTTGGTAGGGGAATGTCAGCTTAAGCATGATTAATGTGCCATCTTTTGTTATCAACTTTTGTTATATGTAGACCGATATCGCCCATGCCTGAGTTTATTTGCAATTGCTAAAACTGTGACTAATCTAATCTATGTTGCCCTATCCATTTGCATATAAACCCAAACTAATTAAACTACCCCAACCAAAAAACGAAAAAAAAAACCAAACAAACCATATCAAAATGCCAGCTTCACGAAGAGAAAATCAACGCCATTGAAGAGAAACTTGAACTCTCTGAGCAAAAACTAGCGCAACATGCCAAACTGCAACCGGACATGGAGGAGCAGCTAAAGGCGCGCATGGAGGCGTTGACAAAGGTAGGAAATAAGGTATGCACTCGAACTAATATGCGCGCCGACAGGTTCCATAAGTATATCAAATTCAATATTCAAATTATGATCTTAATTCTGTTTTTCTTTATTCTTTCTGCGTAATACTTTGTATTTTTTGATCTGTATACTTTTGTTTTCCAAAACTTCCACCTACTAACAACAACAAAAACAACAAGAAAACCAAGATGATATTCTTTCTATCTCTATGTCTTATTTGTACTGCACAAGAACTCAGCGCACCAACAACTGTCGACAACAAGAAAACCTTCACAAAACAAAAAACTCCTCACTTTTTTAGCTTTCATTACTAATAGAAAACTAATTTGTTGTCTATTTGATACCATTAAAATCCATTGAATAAATGTAATTAAATGAGTTTGGCTGAACGCATTACAGGCTCAAGAACGTCACGGTTCGGCGGAGGATCGCATACGGGGCCTGGAAACGAATTTGGATGAGAAGAGCGCCGAAGTGGTAAGACTGAATCAGCGACTCAAAATGAATGAAGAGCACAATTTGCGCTTGTCCTCGACGGTGGACAAACTGCTGTCCGAGTCAAATGAGCGTTTGGAGGTGCATCTTAAAGAGCGCATGCGCGCACTTGATGAGAAGAACGCTCTCACACAGGAGCTGGAGAAGGCGCGTAAAGTGGCCGAAGAGCTGCATCACGAGAAAAGCGAAATCATGAAGGAGCTCTCGAAGACACGCCTTGAAATTGAGAATTTCAAGCGTCAGCTGCTACAGCAAGAAATTGCCTATAATATACAGCAGACGGAGGCACTCACCCGCAGTCTCTCGCCCAGCAGTGCTGTGGATGCCAGCAACGCCTTTACACGTAGCGCATCTCATGCCAGCTTTGAGACGCATTCGCTGAGACGGCAAAGCAAGTCGCGTCTATCCGAAGAGAACGCATTGGCACGCTCCATGGCCGAGCAGGAGTGGGAGAAGATGCAAATGCAGCATGTGGCACATGCCCAGCAGCAGGCATACGATCTGGTTGCCAGCGTTGCCGATTGCGATGATAACGATGTGCTGTATGCGGCCGCCACAGCGGATATGATGTCGCCCTCGGGCCATACGGATGCACAAACGTTGGCCATGATGCTGCAGGAGCAGCTTGATGCCATCAACAATGAGATACGCCTCATTCAGGAGGAGAAACAATCGACAGAAGCACGCGCTGAGGAGCTGGAGTCGCGCGTTGGCAGTCTGGAGCATGTGAATCTATTGTCACGGGGTCGTTCCATGGACAGACAAAGTCCACCCATGAGTGGGCGTAGTACGCCAAATAGTCCACAGCGCGACTTCATGCAGAAATATCATACGGTTAGAATTTTAACCCTGTTTATTATGTATCAAAGTCCTTTTTTTTAAACCGCTTTCGTCTTGCAGCTTAACTTGCCCGTGCTGTCCACTGATGCTTCCCGCGAGGAGCTGCACGGCGGCATGTCCACCACCGGTGATTCGAGCTCGGGCGGCGCTGCTTCGCCATTGACAGCCCGCTCGATGCGTTTAGAGCGCGTGGCTCAAGCACTGGCGCACAGCCAGGAGGAGCTGCGACGTCGTACCATGGCGCCTGCTGCGGCACCCCATGTGAATGCCCACATGGCGATGAGCAGTCATGGCAGTTATGGCCTGTCTCCGTTAAGCTCACGTTACGGCAGCCAGGAGTCGCTGCGTCACTACAACACCATGGGATCCATGTCCATGCTGCAGACACCAACGTCGGGCGTGTCAAGGGAAGCGGCGGCCGCTGCAGCCGTACAAAAGAAAAAGGGTATCAAATCCTCGTTGGGTCGCTTTTTTAGCAAAAAGGATAAAGTGAAAGGCGTCAAGGATACACTGCCAGATGGTTCGCCAAGCATGATGTCCATAGGCAATCTGTCGATTGGACTAAGTGAGGCTGATTCCAATTATGATGTGATGAGCATGACGGGCGGCATGATGCCACGCATTGCCAGTGCACAGGGTTCCAAGATCAGCAGCGTCGACTATGGCAGGCAAAAAAAGTAAGTTTTCATTGTGCTGCTCCGTTCGAATTTCTTTACTTACATGTTATTTTCGCAGAGAGCACGATTACCGAAACGATCTGCTGGGTGAGGCCATGAAAGCGGGCACGCCATTCGCCCTGTGGAACGGACCCACCATTGTCGCCTGGCTAGAACTGTGGGTGGGCATGCCCGCCTGGTATGTGGCCGCCTGTCGTGCCAATGTCAAATCTGGCGCTATTATGAGTGCATTAAGCGATACGGAAATACAGAGGGAAATTGGTAAATCCAAACTGCTAACAACTATTAAGACTTTTGCTTAATAAAACTCATATCATTGACAGGCATTAGCAATCCTTTACACAGGCTTAAACTACGTTTGGCCATACAGGAAATGGTTTCATTAACTTCACCCTCAGCGCCGCAAACATCACGCACCACGTTGGCGTTTGGTATGTCAAATCGAAAAACATTTAAGTATAAAAGCCAATTCAAACTAATTTATAATGTTTTGCAGGAGATATGAATCACGAGTGGATAGGCAACTATTGGTTGCCAGGGCTGGGACTGCCGCAATATCGCACAACGTTTATGGAGTGTCTAGTCGATGCGCGCATGTTGGATCATTTGACCAAAAAGGATCTGCGTGGGCAACTGAAAATGGTTGACAGCTTTCATCGGACCAGCCTGCAATATGGCATTTCAATGCTCAAGCGCTTGAACTATGATCGCACGGAGCTCGAACACAGGCGCAAGATGAGCGAGAATGGGCTTTGTGATGTGCTAGTGTGGAGCAATGAGCGTGTCATACGCTGGGTCAGCAGCATAGGGCTGAAGGTGAGCAGCGTCAAATAATACAAAACAAATACTGGTCAATTTAACTAAACTAAATATTTGCAGGAGTATGCCAATAACTTGCTTGAATCGGGTGTACATGGCGGTCTGATGGCGCTGGATGAGGGCTTCGATGCGACTGCAATGGGACTGGCACTGCAAATACCCACACAAAATGCACAGGTAAGTGTTTGATTTGAAAAGCAATTGATACGCGTAATTAATGAACATATTTTTAGGCACGCCAAATACTCGATACAGAGTTTAGAAACTTGCTGCAAATTGCCACCGATCGCCGGCCGGATAGCGAACAACGTAGCGCTTCCTGATGTAGCTATAGTCCGCCCACAACATCAGTGGATGAGTGAACCTAAATCTAAAATAACTAATACAAAAAGCCAGCAACAGCAAAGCACAGCGCCAAACTTCCTAAGCGCTGCGGAAGACAACTATATATGGATTTATATGAAAAATAATGATTGAAACATACAAAAAAAAAAACAAGCGAAAAGCAACCAAGCCACAAAATTCTAACAAGAAAGACGCAACGCAAGAGACTCCCAGGCTCAGAACATATACTGACTGGGCCCAAAAAAAAAAAAAGAAAACCCCAGCATGATGCACGTCTAATCTATTTATATAAATACACTCATACACAACACCCACGCATTGAGACACCAACATAGTCATATAATCCATACAACAAGACAACAATGTATACAAGACATAGCACATACTCTACATTACGTAGTAAACTACGTGCATACAAAGCGTGTATGTAAGTAATTTGCATGAGCGCCCTGCTGCTGTAGGCATATACAAGTTATAGATGCTAATCATTATTTTTGTAATTTTATCATTTTTTTTTTAAACTAATTACTTTTTTTTAACCATGTGACATATAATTTATATTGTAGTTTAATTGGGCTTGCAATAGACTAACAGTATTTTGTTTTAGCTGCAGAATTTACAGAGATGCGTGCTTCGAACCAAATTCATAACCAAACTTGATTGTTATATAATATTTTAATGACATTTTGTACAGTTTATTAATTTGTTTATCTCTATTATTTTATATATATATTTTTTTGTATACAAGCTAACATAGAACGCTTTAAAAATGACATTATCGACATGTTTTAGTTAACTTTTTTCTTTGTTGTTGGTAGTAATGCAAGGCGCTCCGATTGAGTTTAATTCAACTAAAGAACAACATGCACAACAATCAGACCTATATAGTAAACAGCTGCATATATATGTATACAATTTATATAAATATATATACGCCTAGTTTAATATACTCACATATAAAGCTCACTTATACATATATACATACATATATACAGTAAATATATATATAAATGTATAATTAACAATATCAAGCATACGTGTAACTAACAAGAAAGTATTATAGAGCAAAGTGAAGTGAAGTGAAGTGAAGTAAAGTAAAGAGAATAGAATGTTTGGAAGGAGTTGAAGGCAAAGTCGCAAGCGCCCATTTATCAACTATTTACATACATACATACATACATATTGAAAATCGAAATAGCGAAAAGCTTTAAAGGCAAACAAACCCTTCAAGTCTAAATAGTACTTAGCCCTTGCTTTTTATGAATACAAATATGAAAGCATTAGGCATGACACAAATTAAAAATAAAATATTTTCCATAAAACGTCATTGGTAAAAGTTGATGCTCGAATTGCAATCCCAATGCCTTGGCTTAAAATTTATAAATATGAAATATTCACAAAGCATATCCATTGTTTTTCAAAACAAAACCTCCCTTTAAACTTATGTTGTTAATTTAGTTTATACATACTTACGAAGACAAAGGATAGAAATAATTGAAATTATTTTATTTATGGACCTCGTTCATTCATACTAACATTTACAAAACAAACAAATACAAAACACTACAAAAATATTTGTAAAGCCCTTATGTACTTATAAATTAAACATACATGTATCAAATATGTTGAAAGCACACAAACTGCCTGTTTTGCTAACATAATATTAGTTTAATGCATTGGGGTATTGTATTTAAGTTTTTAATAATTTGAAAAAAAAAAACCAAAACCCTGCAACTAACGCTTTGTCTTTAAGTATATTAAAACTAAAACAAATAATTTGATTTCCAACTGTATTAGCAAAATTAACCTATTCTTATAAAAAAAAAAGAAACGAAAAAAAAAAACAACAGCTATGACAATACACTAAACGTCAACAGGATACATTTGACTATATGAAATGAAATCATACAATCCAAGATAACTAATAACTACAAATATAACGATTCTAGTACTATCTGCAATTTAAGTATAATCTTTTAGTATCAATGAACGAAATGTGCTAGGTTTGTTAATTGTCACCATATAATCCATACGCTCATCTTGAAATTGGAAAGCTCATTTCGTTTTTTGGTCTCGTTAATGATTTCTGTTGACGCTTAGCGTGTTTAATAATGTACGTAAATCTAGAATTAAAAATCAATATAAACAAAACAACTAATCTAAAGTTTATAAAATACCAACGGAAAAATTAAGTTAATTTGAAGAATAATATTGGTTTAATTGTTAACTTTTGTTGAAAATACATTGAAATTAAAAAAAGATACACTTACTAAAGTAAAACTAAATACGATATATACAATCTATTATAATACAAGGAATAAAACAAAACACATGCATATGTACATATATTTATATAATATTGTGAAAAGAAAACTAACAAATTAGTAAAGGCAAAAACTCCGTTTAGGAGTTTTTTTATATGTACCATATATATAAATTAAAATTTATTACAAAAAGTACGAGTATTTTATTTTTAATGGTTTTAGCATTAGTTCATATTTAATAATTTTTAAACTAACATATGTACATTTTAACAGTAACAGCTGTGTTCTGTACCGCAGGCGAACTAACAGATTTGTTCATTTAGTTCAATAAGTCGTTCAACTTAGTGGTTCGATAACATGCGACTGTGAGCATACAAACAAAGAATATTTTATTAAACGCAAAATTTGTTTACGCTGGTAGTTTCCAATTAGACAACGAAACAAGTTGATTAATATTCCATTTGCGTAGCAATGGATGCCACCTCAAGCCTAGCCGACAAGTTGGCATCAAAAACGGCCAGCAGCAACTCGCTGGACAGCAGCTCCAAGTCAAGTTCCCTGGGCTCAAAGCACGGTGCTGAAAATGGTGTACTGCGGGACACGCCCTTTGCCTATTTGGATGGTGAGGAGGATCAGGACCAGAAAAACGATGTAACATATGTGTGCCCGTATCGTGGACCCGTTTTTGGTGCACTTACCATTACCAATTATCGCTTGTACTTTCGTTCGCTGCCATTGCGGGATCAGGAGCCGCATGTCGTCGTTGATGTGCCGCTCGGCGTGATTGCTCGCGTTGAGAAAATCGGTGGCGCCACCTCGCGCGGCGAAAACAGCTATGGCATTGAGATATTTTGCAAGGATATGCGCAATCTACGCTTTGCCCACAAGCAACAAAATCACTCGCGTCGCACTGTTTTCGAAAAACTCCAAGCGAATGCATTTCCGCTCTCCTACAGTGGCAAACTGTTCGCCTTCGCCCATGCGGCAGCAGCTGCTCAACCGCCGGCTGCGGCGGCAGCTGTAAGCGCCAGCTGGGATGGCTGGGCCGTGTATGAGCCTTTGGCGGAGCTGCGTCGCTTAGGAGTTCCGAATGATATGTGGCGTGCAACTAAGCTGAATGAATCATATGCCATATGCGATAGCTATCCGGCTGTGTGGGCCGTGCCCAAGGCTGCGTCTGATGATTTTTTGCGTCGTGTTGCGCAGTTTCGATCGCGCTGCCGTTTGCCCGTTTTGTCGTGGATAAATCCTCGGACGCAGGCAACCATTACCCGATGCTCACAGCCGCTGGTGGGTGTCAGTGGTAAACGCAATGCCGACGACGAGGCCTATCTGAGCTACATAATGGAGGCCAATGCTCAGTCAGATAAGCTGACCATCATGGATGCGCGACCCAGTGCGAATGCGATTGCTAACAAGGCTAAAGGCGGCGGCTATGAGTCGGAGGATGCCTACAAGAATGTGGAAATCAATTTCCTAGACATTCACAATATACATGTAATGCGCGAGAGTCTGCGCAAGGTGAAGGAGGCATGCTATCCAACCACCGATGATTCCAAATGGCAGACGGCCATCGATAGCACCTTGTGGTTGAAGCATATACGTTGCGTTCTAGCTGGCGCTGTGCGCATTGTGGACAAAGTGGAGACGATGAGCACTTCTGTGGTGGTGCATTGCTCTGATGGCTGGGATCGGACAGCACAGCTGACGGCGCTATCTATGCTGCTCCTGGATCCGTACTATCGCACCGTGCGCGGCTTTGAGGTGCTCATCGAAAAGGAGTGGCTATCATTTGGTCACAAGTTCCAGCAACGCATTGGACATGGCGATAATAAGCACTCGGATGCAGATCGCTCGCCCGTGTTCCTTCAATTTATTGACAGCGTATGGCAAGTGAGTCAGCAGTTTAGCAATGCATTTGAGTTCAATGAGCACTTCCTCATCACCATTGTGGATCATCTATATTCGTGCCGCTTTGGCACCTTTCTGTGCAACACCGAGGCGGAGCGTGTTGCAGAGGGTAAGTCTTAATTAATTTTTGATTTTTGTGCAATACGTAATTATATTTTGAACATATTTTAGATCTTAAGCACAAGACCATATCATTGTGGACTCATATTAATTCATCGCTGGATCAGTATCTAAATCCGCTATTTCCCTCGTTCACACATGGCGCCGAGCCCGTGTTGCGTCCCATTGCCAGCGTTCGTGCTGTGCGTCTCTGGAAGTGTCTCTACTGCCGCTGGAATCCGGGCCTGTGTGCGCCACACCACGGCTGCCAGCGCACACGGGAGCTGCTTTCCAAGCAGGATCAGCTCTTTAAACATGTCAACGATCTGCGCTTAAAGCTCAACAATCGCAGCAACAATATGCAGACGACAACACGACTGGCCTCGCCCATGCACTAAGTATTTGTTCTTCTCTTAACTAGTTTCTATTAACTGTATTAACGACAATTATGTTGTGTATGTCAACAACCATAAATGGAATATAATAATCCAAAAAGTATGTGCGTAAGCAGCAAATATTAATAAATTAATACCTACATATGTACTATTTATGTGGGTCTATAATAATCAGTGAGAGTTGACATTTGTATTTCACATGCAAAGCGTCTGCTGTTTGATGGATGACTAAGAATTTTGGCAAGAAAAAGTGGATTGAAAACCAACTGCAGATAAATAAACATAAATGTGTTTTGTAGTACCAAGTTTGAGAGAGAACGAAAGCTATTGAAAGAGATATAAACCTATTGATAATATATAATGAGACACCTTTTAATATACATGTTTTAAAGTTACAAGTACATATTTAAATTTTGACTTAATATAGCAAGTTACCCAATACAAAATAAGTACGAAAGTAGTCGAGACTAATCGACAACGAGATACCCTGTACCCTACGGTTGCAATACTTCCTTCTGCCTGTTACAAATCATTACCAATGTACCCCTTTTTTCATTAAATGAGTTGAGGGTATTTTATGTCCCAAGCCATGCGCTGTGTATGCAATTTGACCCATGCAATGTTTTGTTTACACACAAACATACATAAAAGCACAAAAAGTCATTGTCATTGCCAGTGGGCGTTGCCATCTGTTGCGCGCCTACAATTTTCATTCATAAAATTTAACGCACTTTGGCGCCTGCGTATTGGAGAGCTCTCGTCCCACCAAAGCAAATGAATGTCCTTTTTGCGCCAAAATTTAGAAACACAATCACAGTTGCTTCAGTACGTTTTCGCACGTTCATTAAAGCAGTCGCATTTGGGCAACAACGCTAACACTAAGAGCTGATTGGCCACGCGAAATTCAGTCGTTATATTTTTAAATGTTGCAGTTGCAAAGTGTTAAGCGCAAATAATATTTAGTAACAAATGTTTACTTGCGTATAGAAATATGAAAAATATAGCTCAAAAACATTCCATATAATGCAGCTTACATTAATAATTCTATTGGTTTTATTGTGCCTTGAACGTTTTTGTAATGGCAGCGAAATATTATTGCTTATTTCCTGCCCACAACAAAATACTAAAAACTGTCTGAAGCTGCGTGAAAATCTTCGCACACAACAAGAACTATCAAACGCAAACCCAGCGGATTATGACTATGTTATTAAGGTGCATATAATGCATGAACTATTCAATTACTGGACTCTGCTGGACGCTCTGCCACATTTGCAAGGCAAGACACGTTTGCTAAACGCGAAAACCGATTGGATTATTTGGTGTCAGCACAACACGCACGTGTCCTCGCTGCGTGGCCTGCTCGACCAGCTTCATCGTCAGGATGCGCAAGAGGTAAATTGCCGTCGCTAAAACAAATCTGTGAAAATAAATACGAAATAAAGATTACGACCAGTTGCTCCGATTAGTTTTCGTATAAAGTTTAATACAACTCATTTGGTATACTTTAAATTTCTTAAAAACCTTATAAAGATGAAACTTGTTTCTTGAGTATTTTTTAATAGTGTTGCAACTTTAAAGCTTTGATTTTCGTACAAATTAGCAAATCGGAATATATGTACAATTACGAATTTTCTCTACAACGAAGTTTTTCTTGCTCCCTTGATATACTTTCTATGAAGGTTCGACTGTGTTAGGATTTTTATTTTATGTACTTGACCTTTAAGATAGTTTAATTTATTTATTATAATTTTGTTTTGTAGTTAGCTTATTATGGACACGCATTGTACGATGCTGAGGCGACCATTGTGCATCATTTTGCCAACTACAAGGATCCAACATGGTTTCCATATCCCCTGCTAAGTGCTGGCATTGTTTTCACAGGTGCTTTGATGCGCAGGTGAGTCAAAGGGTGTTTGAGGAATGTTTTTTTTTTTTGGGTAATAATTCATAATGGAACATGCATTTTCTAGCCTGGTCGAACTTGTTGCTGCTAATGCCCCAAACGCTACAAGGCACAGTGAATTCGCCATAGATGCGGCCCATGAGTTGGCCCGATTCATTTTCGATAATTTAGCACCTTCCGTGACAAACGATGATGATGCCAGCAGCAGCAGCAGCAGCAGCAGCAGTTGCAAAAACAACATGAACATCAACACTAAAAGAGAAGACGATGGCTTTGGCGACATGTTGCAGCACAAAATAATTTTGAAAAGTGCTGACTACATTTGTCCCTGGACGAACTTGTCGCCAGACGGCACGTTGGCATCCCCAGAGACAGGCGCGAGAACAGCGTCGACAAGGACGACGACTACGACGACGACGCCGACAAGGCAGGGCTCTTCCCATGTGCCTGCTCCAGTGACTGCTGAGCCTGTGTCTTGTGTGTTGCATGCAAAGCCGGAAACGACTGCTGGGAATGCTGCTGAGCATTGTGTGAGTATTCGCTTGGCAGGCATCAAATTGAGATTCTTTTCAAAGAGTTGTAAAACTTGTGAAGGTTAACAAAATATTTGACTAAAGTTCAGCTTTTTAAATTCGTTAACTTTTTTGTTTAAAGTAATAATTAACTACGATAATATAATAATACCAACAGCTTGCATAGGCAAACTTTACACTTACGCTTCGATGTGACAACGTGGCGTATGCGCAATTAAAATGTGTAATAACTCTTATTTAAATACTAAACTTTGTGTGGCTTTAAGGTTTATTTCTGTTAAATTTTGTGATTTTTTAGGCACTACAAATATTCGTGCAGCAACCACACAAAATCTACTCTATTCATGTTGAATATTGGGGGGCAATGGAGCAATTAGCATTTAAAACCTATAACCATAAATTCTCTAACAACGGTCAAACACAAACTCATAATTGTCTCATTGCAAAACCCCAACTCAACCTTTCCACAACAGGTGCACGCAACAACGAGCGCACACATCTATTTTGCAATCAAAACCTGTGCGAAATTCCATAAGGAGCGTATACCAATCATCGAACGCACTTGGGCGCCTGATGCCATGCGGCGCAAATACTACAGCGATGTGGCAGGTAAAGCGACAACAACACCAACAACGATGAGCGCAATTAAAGCAAATGGGGGGGAATGGAAGCAAACAAACACACACACAAGCACACACATTCAATAACAAGGGGCAAACAAAACACACCCAATGCATGCAACTTGAAGCTGCATGACTGCCACACAAAATAGACCCTTTGTCAACTGAACTTGCTTCCCAGTTTGCAGCAGTTGCTGCCATATTGAATATTCATTGATTTGTCTTTACGATCTTTCACCCACCTGCAATAACAATAACAACAACAACATCAATTGCAACTGCAACCGCAATAGACGCCGTTATACCAACAATCAGCACTGGCCTACCCAACGTACCAACAGGACATTGTGCCAAAACATTGGCAATTTTGCAATTATCCCTCAAGGATATCAACATGCAAACGGACATACGCTGGCTAATGCTTGTCGATGATGATACACTGCTAAGGTACGTCTTTCTATATACATATAATATACATATATACATACATATGTTTATTTTTTTATGCGGCTCACACGCCTCAAAGCACATTCAATTAAAATTATCATTGTTATCTTATACCCTGCGTTATACCCTGCGTTCAATTAAATTGAATTAAAAGGGTATTATGAATGGTATAAAAGTCGTTTATTTATTCACATAACATTCTTAATAATGTAATAAGTTTGCGAACCCATTTTACATATAAATATGTTTCTTATTAAGACGATAAGTCGAATTGTTGTTTTTAGTTCCCAACAATCCCAACTTGATTGTATATTTTGGCAATTAATACGACGGCTTTCTTTAGTCTTATCTGTTTTCTTCATTCACAATTTTAGCTGAAAACGGGATAACTTGCAGTCAGTCATTTAACTAAACTTTTTATTTTAGTTTTTTATATATTTTATTGTTATCGATATGTTTGTGTGTGGCATAAATCTCTTGCAGCGTGCCCCGATTGAGCGCCCTGCTGAGCTGCTACAACCACACGGAACATATATATATGGGCGAACGCTATGGCTATCGGCTATATGCGCCGGATGGCTTCAACTATCACACTGGCGGTGCTGGCATTGTGCTCAGCGTGCCGCTCGTCCGGCTCATAGTGGAGCACTGCAGTTGTCCGGGTGACAGTGCTCCAGACGATATGATACTGGGCTACTGTCTGCAGGCGTTGGGTGTGCCAGCCATACATGTGCCGGGCTTGCATCAGGCGCGTCCGCAGGACTATGCAGAGGAGCTGCTGCAGCTAAATGCGCCCATTTCATTTCACAAATATTGGCACACAACGCCGGAACACACATACAAACGCTGGCTAAGCGGTGCCCTGGGCAATGCTAGTGTGCGTCATGTGCCCGGCAAGGATCAGCAGGCAATGCAGCTAGAGCTTAACGGGCATGGGCTGCTGCAGCTTTCCAATTTGGCAACCGGTTTGGAGGGCAACTCTAAGCATCTGGATCTGTAGGTGAGTGGCATGGCAAATGTATTTGCTGGAGCGTAATTACCAAAAGCAACAAAAGTTACAAAATAAAGAAAAAATCACAGACTGACAGTGGCAGTGGCAGTTGGACCAATGTTGTCACCACAAAGCCGTGGCCCGTCCAAAATTCAATCTACTTTTGCTGGAGCCAACAGGCGCCTGCCAAGCACATACAAATTTTCACATTTTCTACACGGGTAAAACTTTGCCACTTTCGCGTTTGGAAAAAGGTGTGCGGCAAGCGTATTTCAGTTTATGTCTGTGTGTGTGTGTGTGTGTGTGTTGTGTATTTGTGGTTTTCGTGTCACTTTAATTAGTTGATATGCTCAAATGTGGTTGCAAATTCGCGGCGATGTTGCAGCTATGCAAACTAAATGTTTACTTATTTTTTTTGTATTGAATTTTTGTGTACAAATTATTGTTAATATTTAATAATCTGTGTTTAATATATTTATTATTATTATTTAAGCTTGTAAATCAATTTTTAATATACGAAATGAATCTTTATTTGATATCAGAAATAAATGTAAGCAAAAGAATGCAATATGAATGAAAGTCAAGAATCATCAAAATTTGCATCATTAAATACAACTTTTCTCTAGCTAAGGTATTACGAATGCGCTTTAAAATATACGTACAGAAATCTACCTAAAATTTGAAATTAAAGAACTTACATAAATTGAATCAAAACGGACACAGTGTAAATGTTAGTGCCGACAATGAGTAGCAAAAATTTACATTTATATTCAATTTGGCGACACTTGCCAACCACCATCATCCATATCACTTATAAACTTAAAGCATGGCGAACCATTTCGAAGCATTTCGAATGACTTTCGCACCTTACACTTACTTAAACCTCATTAAATGTAAATTTGTGCAAGCGGCATCAGCACAAGGACAGCAGCAGTTGATTATTGTGGATGGGGGGCATCAACAGTTTACGCTCGACTGCATTATTCGAGTGGTTTATCCGTCGGTGGTTGTTTGGTTGGATTGCTGAACCTAACCAAACTGAGCTGAACTGAATTAAGGATGCATCTTTGAGATACATGCTCGCCGATAAACAAACAAAGCGCTTCGTTTATTCATTCCATCCAGCAGAGTTTATCAATGACCCGACTACTCCTCCCTCTCATTGTGGCATACAACATATTTCATCGAAGACGCATACCGCAAGTGCATCTATTATTCAGATACTAATCAATACTTTTCGCAAGTATCCAAAAACCATTGGGGAGTTGGGGTGTTGGCTAAATTTGGTGACAAAGCTAAATAGGTGAAAACAATGTGTCAATTTATTTGGCTGCATTGACAGTTGTAATTGCCTGTGGTTGTTTGCTTGGCCAACTTAAATTATTAAATATCCAAGTGAAAGTTTAGTCGTGTATCTCAAACTGACCTACCGCAAGCAATGCACGGATGACTTAAGCATTTAGCAGCATTTAGAGCAAATCAAAATGAACCCTCAAAAAACACTTTAGAAACTATCTAATGTTATAAATTTTATCACATCTGTGACTCTCACTTAGCAACAACTTCTGAATTTCATGAATTTTATTCCAGTCTCTCGCATCTGTTTAAAACCTGTACATTTAATTTGCTGTGTTCTGTGTCTATGCAGAATATTTGTTAAATGCGGCTCGTCTGGCTGCCAACGCGGCGACACTCGACTTGCTTATCTCGAGGCTGGCAGAGGCAACGCCTAGCACAACATTCTCATCCAGTACAATGTCCTATGTCTACGTGTACATCCTGCATCCTTCGTGCCCTAATTAGTGGCGGATTTTTCAATGAATGCGAAGCAGCCACCGCAAGCCAGCAATGCGACAAGTTGAATTTCAAATAAATTTAATTACCAACCAAGTTTTGCAGTTAAATAAATGTTACATTTACATATACATCATGTATGTGAATATCCAAGTACTTATATATAAATACATTAACGCCAGTCGTAGTCATCTTCCTCGGATTCTGCGTAGTTTACAGGCACATTTTCACCTTCGCCGTCATAGTCGTCATCGTAATATTCATCATCTTCGTCTTCTTCTGCGGATGCTGCCTGCCGGGGACCCACAAAACTGATGGCATTCCGTGGCAGTAGCTGTATTTTGGCCAAGTTACGTTGCTTCGGAATTTTGTAGTGCTGGAAAAGCAGTGCTGGTTGCATGGGATCTCTGGGACTCCAGGGCAAGGCATTGACGGTGGTCAGCGAAAGAGCTTAGCCAAATAAAAGTAAGTAGATTGACTTTTAGTTGTTCTATTTTTAATATTTAAATTCAAAGGTAAAATATTATAGCTAATTAAATATGTTTTCCATCTACCAAAAGTGTCTAACTTACCGAAACAAATCAGCACAACCATCAGCTGCATTTTAACAATATCAACTGCGACTTTTTCTTAAATGCATTTGAAGTTTTATAGCAAAATGTTTAAGTTGACTTCATTAGCAACCTTAAAATAAGTAGCTTTTCTTTTAACGCTGATTTTATGAGCACTTAATAAAAAGTGAAAGGAGTTGGTAAATTTCTCTTGATTTTGTCATCGATTTCAATGCAACAGAACTTTTAATAGTTAATCAACTTTTATGACTTAAGCAGATTAAGACTTACCTTTGTTAACTCTTAAACTCGTATTTTCACTCTTGTTTCTGTCAAAGTTGAAGCATATTTTTGTTATTATTGTAAACTTAATCTGAAAAGCACATAAAAGAAAAGAAACACAAAAAAAACAAAAAACACTCATAGTAAATGTCACAAAATTGTGCACATTATCTTGTGAGTGTTTCATGCAGCATTTTCTTTTGCATAATTTTACAGTTTGTCCCTTTGGCAGCAGCAGCAGCAGCACCACCACCAACACATGCACAAAATGGTAAAGATTACATGGACATGGGTGTTTTGCTTGTGGCTACTTGAAAGTAGATTATAGAACGTAACACGCACAACGTCAAGTTAGCAAAAGGTCCAGCAAAGTTGAATGTTGCCATCCAGGCGTTAATCTTACTCCAAACATCAAAAAGTTAAGCCACAACAAAATTTGGCACCCGCAAGCCAAAAAATATCACACACACAACGAAATGAAGCATGAACAGAAATTGTTTAAAAAGATTTCCTTCATTTCATACAATGTGCAACAAACTGGCGATGGGACTGTGTTTCTGCCACCTCTCATGGACTTTGTGTGTGTTTCTTGACGCAAGTTTTTAGTTCAGCTCAGCTTTCAATTCCCACTCGAATTTACTCAATTGTTTTAGTTTTGTATTTGAATTTTGCATATTTAAAGATGCTGAGGCTAACGTTTTGAAATGGAGAGCTTAAAATGTTAGGGAAACAGTAAAAGATCTCGATATTAAAAATCTGCAAATTTATTCAATATTAAGTTTAATATTTTATTCAATTGCATTAAGCTCTTATTTTCTTTATTCATTCTTAAATTATTTCAAAACTTACGCTTTTGTTATTCAACTCATAGTAAGATTAAAGATCTCATAAGTCATGTAATGTGCCTTCTAAATATTGCCTGAAACAATGCACTAATCTTCCGATCTCTAAACAAGCTTGTTCAACATACAGTTCTTTCTTAATCTTTGAAAAGTTACTATGTATTTCATACATTCATCAGTGAAAACTTGGGCATATTCACAAATCGCTTGAAGGCATTTGCCAGCCACAAAACAAAAAGCTCCAAACCCATTTAGATCAAGTTAGGACGCCATCAAAAGTAGGCAACTTCATTCAAACAAAACGCAAAGCGAAATCCTTGCAGTTAGGCAGCAATAAATTTTCTGTGTCCATGTCTCTAAAGTTTAACTCGAGGAAAAAACCATTTTGTGTCTATCAGGACATCTAATCTGCAGTCCGTGCAGCAACGCAATCCAACTAGTGCTGACTAACTGAACTAAACTCAACTCGAACCCATCCAAGCAACTTGCCACGTGCAATAAATTCCAAGGCGCAATGTCTGCACTATTTGCGGTGTGCCTCAAGACTTCGGGTGCTCGTGAGGTTGTGAGGTGGTAAGGTCGAGTAGAAGGGGGGCTAGGAATTTACTCTCACAGCTAAACATGCGCCGAGTACGTGATCTGATAGGGAATTAAAGACGGCACAAACATGTGTAATGTTGCCCAAATCGCGTCGCATTCATTTCGAGCCCAAATAAACCACCCGCATTGACTTTTTTGCCCTGCGCCAGCTTAACTGTGGTTTTGGCAGCACTGGTTGGCGCACAGTTTGACAGTCAGCGTTGCGCTAATTTACTTTAAATTGGTTTTTACGGCTGCTTGTATCTGTGATAAACGACTGGAGGGCGTACTTGGCTTCTCGGCTGCCACGCCTCCCATTCACCCTCTGCTCCTGTATATCCTGTGCCAAAAAATGTCTTTGTTATCGCTAATGGCATCTGTATTGCCTTTTTTCTCTTTCTGTGCGTGCCGTGCCCCCAACGTAGTAGGTTAATAAATTGGTAAATAAAAATTAATGCAGCATAAATTACAAATAGCCAATTCACAAAACTTGACGACATTGCTCTTGACAAATTTCATTCTTGGCCACTTTTCCTCACTTTTTTTCGCCCATAATTAACGAGCTAAGTTTTTAACCTTTTGTGCAAGTTTTGTGTCCCCCTACTCCAGTGCACTCCAGTCCAGTCCGGACTCGTTCAAGCCACAAGTATTGGCCTTATTGGCTGTTTATCGTTGTAACGCCATCTCTAGTGGGCGTGGCATGTCCAGCTAATGAGACTCTGCTTGCGACTATAAACGAAAAGTTTTTTTCGCTTCGCTTTATTATATTTTTTTATTTGTGGCATAATTAATGAAGGCAACGTTAGTCAAAGTGTTTGGCCGATTAATCAGCAACGGCTATAAGCCCCACTATAGGATTATTGTTCGCCCACTGCGGCAAATTCCCAACTCACGTTCAAATGGTTAGCCATTTTGGTATATATGTTTTTGGTCAACATACAAATATACATTTATTTTGTATTAGCTGAATTTTAAATGAACCAAAAATTTTCGTTTAAAGCACATTTGCTGTACGTTTTCGTACCCATTTAAACTTGGTTAAAATTATGGATTATAATTCGAAAAAAAATCAATATGAGCTGAGATAATCAAACTAATTAAATATCTATATAAAACAGAAACAAAATGCTTAAAGTGAAACTTTTTGATTTCAAATATTTTCTCAGCTTAAGAATAGGTTCAAAATACATTGAAATTTATTTTTGAATATATGCAATGATCACGATTTCTAAAAATCTCATTGCACATCCAATATTGCACATTTTATATTCGATTTTTATAGAAAACGCATCATGGGACAAAACAAATTTGTTGCACGTGACGACGCCTAGCATGGCCGCCGCAACTATAACTTTTTAGAATTGGCAACCAATGGTTTTTTTTCCTTCTTTTGACTCGGGCAATTGCACAATACATTTGTTGATTCGTTTGTGGCACAAATTGCGTGCCACAAATGGACGCACATAAATCATGCGTGCGACAAAAATCGCTTGGAAAAGTTTTCACGCACAATTGGCTAAATTCTAAAAGTTGCCCACCTGGCACACAGGTCCACAATCAGCACTCGAATCCATACCATACCAAACTTCTAATATGGGATTCTGGTTGCGCAGGCAACATTACAAATGCATTAAATCCCTGTGTGTGGAAATGAGAAATGAAAACAAAAATGTTGCACAAATTTACTATTATTGAAAAGTGGCAAATTGCAAACTAACTTGGCATTATTTAATTGCCTTTTAACTTTTCGTCAATTAGAAGTTAACATTTTTAACAAGTATATAATTAATAAAATTGCAAAAGCTTAACTCGAACTCAAAGTTTGAGCTCATGAGATTAAAAGACGAGTTCTTATGAATTTCTATATGCTTTAATAATCTACATAACAAATATGTTGAAGCTACTGCGGCTTCAGCAAAGCGTACATTTTTAATGAATTCCCAACTTGCAACATTATAAAAAAAAAAAATAAGAAGCGCGTCAAACCATCATTTTTCTTTTTTTTTCATGTGTGAGAGAGATACTTGAAAGTTCATCAAAATGCTTTTAATGCGGCTTAGGGGTTGCGCCTTCTCCCTCGTCCCTAAAGCCAACAGCGTGGCAAGCACTAATAAGTCAAGGATTTGACTGCAACCCTCAATAAATATGAAATGTAAAGCACGTGCGTTGCGGTATTTAAAATATACAAAACATGAAAATAAGTTCGTAAAAAAGACTTTCAAAACTTGTTAAAAAATTCCAAATTATGCGCACGTACACCAAAAAATATAAACATAAAGAAAAGTTTAACATGAAATTCCTGTTTATTATGTCGAGTTTTATGAGCTTGCAATATTGGATCTTTTGTGGTTACGGATAAATTGTCAAAAGATTTTATTTAGCTGGATGTGTGCATTAAGGCTTGACAACAACAACAACAACAACATTATTTATCGAATTAACTATGGTTTTGGGCAAAGCATTTGCAATGCATATTCATTTGCACATTTAATTACACTCGAGACTTGCACAAAATCAAACCACATTCAAATAGCAATATTCAATCAACCAGGTTTTGCCCCTGCGAGGGATGCAGTGTGTGCGTGTGTGTGTGTGTCCAAAAACAGTGCTACAATTGTCTGTGCAATTAGGGACACATTTTGTTAGAGTTGGAGACATAGAATTTTGATTAATGAATACTTGCATATGTACTTAGCATATGCATGAAATTCCAAAGCAGTAATTTCAGATAAAACTTATCGTATTATTACTAATGATTAGATACACACTGTTATGGGAAATAGTTGTATGTTGTCTAACAATGTTTTCTTTGCCAAAAAAAAAATGAACATTCAATTAATTAGCATCTATTCGCAGGACACAGGACACACGACACAAGGCAAACGTGCATGACAAACTTCCGCTTTTCGGTTGGGTTAAATGAACGCAGGTTGCGGCCAATGGGCGTGGCCCTAAACAGCACAGCTTTGGGGGGCAAAATGGTTAGCTGCATTTGTGGCCAGTGTGCAGCTTTGTTTTCGGACCATTTCACGGGCACATACGAATACAAGAGTACGAGGAGAAAATTTAAGTCGAGTGGGGCGTGGCGGGAAAAACAAATTTTCTACAAAACAAAAATACGTGCAAAGTTTACAAAAAACAATTTGGATGTGGCTTGGCCGCTTCCGTTGCAGCTCCTGCTGAGGTTGTTTAATTATTTTCCATTTAGTTGGGGGTAAAACTTTTGCCTTTGCTTTGGATTAAGCAACAAATCTAGCTTAAGCGCTTTGAGTTATGTAATAAAAATGTAAAAAAAAAACCTATAAAAGTAAGGGGAAATAATTATTTTCGTTTATTGTGATTGTGTTTAAAAAAAATGCACATTAAAATTTAGCTCATTGCTTATTTTTTAAAAGTACGCGGCAATATTTATACACGGTGCTGCCATATCGCTTAAAATAAATGTTACATTTTTTAAGCGCAGCCACCTGGTTTTGCAATGCGAAGTTGGCTGCGCTTGCCAAAACAGCTGAGCACCACAATATTCAGCCAGTGTGCGCAGTTCAAACAAAACGTGTTTACAATTGTTTAATTTGCTTTACTTTAAATAACATATACAACATGACTGAAATTGAGGGCTACAAAGGTAAGAGCTGGTGTTATTCGACTGAGTATATGTTAATATTAAATAATTAACACTTGCAGTTGTGCCGCTCCGAATGACGCCCGATGCGCAAAACTGTCACAGCGTTTACATGCGGGAGCATTATATACGATTAATGGATCCCAACAAGCCAAAAGGCCGCACATTATTTCTGCTTAACGTACCGCCCTACGTAACTGAGGAGAGTCTGAAAACCTTCTTTACAAGCGTCGGCAACGTGGAGAGCGTATTGTTTGCCGAGAAACCAGGTCGTGATGAGACAACCAAGTGGTACGAAAGTACGGACGTGCCCTTCTCAAACGTACAAACTCCGTTTAAGTTCAAAGTCGCCTATGTAGTGTTCCAAAAGAGCAGCAGCATTGACAGAGCGCTCGCCATACAAAGTCTTGATTTGTACAATAGCAGCGGCGAGTGCCTCATCAAAACAGGCATGGAGCTGTGGCATGAGGAGTATGAAAACAACTTTATACTAGATGCGGAAAAGATACAAGCAGAGATCGATGCATACATGGCGGAGTATGATAAGCGGGAACGTGCCGCGCTGGCAGCAGCCAAGACAAGCGAAGCAGATCCCAATGGTTGGGTGACAGTTGGCAAAGATGGACGCAATGCGGGCTTTGAGCAAAAGGAATCTGTAATTGGACGCATCGAAAGCAAGCTACGGAAGGACAAGAAGACCAAGGAGCTGAAAAACTTTTACACATTTCAAATACGTGAAAACAAAATGCAAAACATTGTTGAGCTGCGTCAGAAATACGAAGAAGACAAGCGAAAAATTGAGCTGCTAAAGCAATCGCGACGCTTTAAGCCGTTTTAACAATGTTTGTAAGCTAACCAATAGGACAATAAAACAAATAATTACCAAGTAATTAATCTTCTTATGAAATACTGGAAAGTATGAAAAATTTAAAACGAAGATTATCTATTGTCAACTTATGCAGTTGTCATGATATGTGTAAGGATTAGAAAGGAGCATATCCGAACAAATATTATTCATCAGCAACGCGAAGATGAGTCGGAATGGCTATGTCAGTCCGTGCTTCAGACTTCTTCTTCCTTCTGCCTTCTTTTTTTTAGTTAGATAATTTGTCAAAATCGGCCAGATCATTTACAAATGCAATTTGTTGATTAAGTCCAAGTAAAAAAGTAATTTTTGTCTTCTTCATCTGAGGTCAATAAGTTCAATTACCGTGATAATTAAATTAGCGTTTACAGAATATTTTCGAATTCCAAAACCATACAAAGGATTAAACTTGTTGCAATAAAGTGCTTGTGTGTGTGAGTGTTAGTAAAGGTTAAGAGTTGAAATAATGTTTGGGTGCGAAGTGCGCGAAGTCGAATATGAGTTGCATGACATGACCACTGGCCAAAATCCTCATAAATTTATGGCATTGACACTTTGCCGCGACTAAATCCTGGCCTGGCCTGCCATAATTTCACGGCAATGCCATAACTTATACACATACATATACTATATGCCGGCTAACAGTTGTGCTCTTCATGCGAAGGAGAAGGCCATAAAAGCGCATAAAAAGCAAACAAAAAGCCTGAAGAAATCCAACAACAAGAAGCAATACAACCGCTTATTGTGTGATAATCGCATATGGTTTATGTTAATTTGAGAAATGATAAAAATATTTCGCTTATCAATTTTAATCATCATAATCGTTGAGTTGCCTTCGTCGCGACTTGCGACACAGACCTCGCCCCAGACCCAGGCTGGCTCACAGCACGCGATCCGTATCCGTTGCCATTGCTGCTGCTGCTGCTGATGCTGATGCTGTTGCTGCTAAAAGAGAGAAGTGCATGAGACTTTTAGGCTTAATGTGGCGCGCGTAAATTTCCAAACCCAACTGAGTAATCTGAGAGTCTGGCTGCCCGAGTGAAATACAAACGAGGTACGCGTTGGATAACGCATTTGCAGTTGTTGTTGCTGTTGTTGTTGTTGTTGTTGTTATTGTGTGCTTGTCATTGGTAAGGGGGGGCCTGTGGCCTACTGTGGAGCCTTAAGACAGCAACACATTCATAATTTCTTCCGATTTGTATCGTTTATTTAAAAACATTTTAAATTGATTAAAACGCGATAAATCATAATCGGCTAGTGTGTCCTCTCTTTCTCTGACTCTGTCTCTGTCTATTTCTTTCTCTTTCATTTTTTGTGTGCCTTGTCGCATTGTAGCGTCTGCGTCTGCGTCTGCGTCGGCGACCTGGATGGTGATGGAACGATTTATGAGCCTTGAACATAATAAAGTGTTAACGGAACGAGTTATTAAGGTAATCTGTATGCGCATAAGTTAATAAAAGCTCGTTGCACTTTCGTTATGGCTACGTCGACGATTTGCATTGGAGTTGTTGGCCTAAAGCCAGCGTCTAAGGTTGCATAGGCCCCGTTGCGTACACACACACACACATACACACAAGATGTCGAAAAATATAACATAAAACGACCACACGTACGTCTCCCATGCTGCACAGCAGGACGCCAGCTCAGCTCAGTTAAGCTCCAGACGCTCTAGAGACCAAGAGACGAAAAATAAAACTCAAAAAACAGAAACGCCGTGTCTTGTGAGCAGAACAATCAATAAATTTGAACACGTGAGCGGGTCGCGAATGCAGACAACAGCAACAACACAACAACAGCAACGAGTACAGAGCGATAAGTGATCGCCGTGTCGACTGATTGGCCACAAACAACAGCAACTACAACTACAACAAAAGCAACAAAGTGCACAGATTTCCTTTATTTTTTTGCAACTCGTAGTATGCAGGAAGTAATTTGTTGCTAGGCATTGTTAATTGTGACTCTTAATTTAATGCTTTTAATGTTAATGTAATTGAGTTAAAAATGGAATAATATTGTTAGTTTGGTTTTTAGCACGACGAAAACACAAAATTAATTATTAAAAGTTGTTGGACTTACTTTATAAATATTTAATTCCTGAATTAATAATAACTATAATGAAAAATTAAAATTTTATTTACCAGGAAAAAAATATATAAAATTAACATTTTCATTAGTAAATGGTTAGCTCAATTTATGTGGTAAATTTCGAAACATTCAAATAATTTTTATTATGCCTCACAAAATGAATTTTTTAGCGGTCTTTCCTTGCTTAATTGGGCATCTGGCCGACCTCTGCAAGTTTCGATCGGTTTGACCAGTTTTACCATTTCACCAATTGGAATTTTCTTGATCAAAAATACAGCTAGTAATATAGCAAAAACTATAGCATACATTTTGACGATCATTAACGCCCAGCGTTTGTTCACACCCTTGAAGTTAAAAGAAATTTTATGTCGCGATATGGTGAACACGAATCGGGTGTCAGATATTTGAGTTTTTGAACGGTTCTGGTACGGGCCTCATAGGAATAAGTTATGAGTTCTTTCAATGCATCGAATAGACAATATTATCTTTTCGAAGTTTCATATAAAGGATCACTATATCAATATCAAGTCAAAGTGCTAAAATAAGTTAGCTTGAATTATTTTATTAAGATGGAAATTACAATAACTAAAAGAATTTCAAGTGAAATTAGATAAACTTCATAAATAACTGCAAAAAAAAAATTACTTTGTACTAAATCAAAAGGATTAACTATTTAAAGGGTTACTAAAATGCTGATTGCCCCTTAACAAAGTATACCATTGAGAATTTATTGATTTAATGGA
Source organism: Scaptomyza flava (assembly GCA_030179655.1). Lineage (NCBI taxonomy): Eukaryota > Metazoa > Arthropoda > Insecta > Diptera > Drosophilidae > Scaptomyza > Scaptomyza flava. Next base: position 13,907,741 of record JARNME010000029.1, read on the forward strand.
AAAACTAGCATTTGTTTAAACCTTCAAGTTGTACGATAAGGCTTCAAAACTGTCAACATGGCAACTCAATAACAATCCCCAAAATTATACCATGTTGACGTGTCGACATCATCCATCGTGACTGGCATTCGGCGTGCCGCTAAAGCACCATATAAATTATATCGTCTCGAATTGGCAACGACTTCACGATATCGACGCACTGGAGTACGTGACATGTGCAGTTCCATTAGGTCCCATTCATTGATGTCCTGGAAGACGGAGCGTAGCATGTGCATGCGACCCAATAGTTCTGTCTCACGCAGTCCTTCATAGTTGCGTCCGGTGCGTGAGCGAAAGGATTTGTAGACCTCACTTTGCTGCTTTGTTTCCGTTGCCGTTTGCAATTCCTTGCGGTAAAGCGCTCGTATTCCGCGACCCAAATGACGAATGTGCTCAAAGTCGCGTACATTGAGAGCTACCAAAGCAATGGCATCCAGATTGAGCAGCTTGTGACCATCAATATAGTTCTCCCTGAAGGTTTGCTAAGGATTCAAAACAATTGATATGCCTTTGAATCAAATCAATGTAATCTCACCTCATACTCTGGATAACCAAATTCTCGCAGCCAATTGGCAACATCATCAATGCTCCACTTGAATACCTCGGTGCGTGCCTGGGCGTCCACCGCAGCAGCGCACAGATTAAACAGCGAGTCCGGTGAAGCTCTGAAAGGAAGCGGCACATCATCCTTATCGTATTCCACATCGGGATACATGTAGCTCGGATAGCGAAATGTAAAGTCCTGTTCTTCATCGCAATCGGCTGGTTCACTAATGCACAGACTTTCCATATCAAAATTGCGCAGTAATTTCGGTGTCGATGCCGACGACGAAGACGATGACGAGGCAGACAACGGCTCCATTCAAGCGGTTGACACGTACTGTGTCCCAGCTAACCCAAATTAAGTTGCCACAAGTCAGTCTGATTGCGGCTTTTGCCCCCAAATGTGTATCCTGCTCGAGTTTGTTTGCATTGCTTGGTAGCGCATAATGATACTCTTTTGTTATGGGGTGTTATTGCAATGTTAAGAAATTGAACGCTTACAAGTCTTAAAAAACTGTATACGTGCTATTGTTAAAAAAAAAACCACTGAACCAATATTGAAGCTACTTTACTCTTAATATTTAAGTATAGAGCTCTTCACTTCAATTAATATTTAAACAAGGCTGGTAGAATACTTCTTATAAGAGTATTTAGCCGTTGCTACTTAACGTTGAAGTGTTCCTTCTTTGTTTTTCTTTCCCTTGATTGCATTTGCATATCCCTTGTTTCTTTTTGGGGTCGATTGGGCGTTTGCGGGGGGCGGTGTTCACCACGTACCGTCACGCCAGGACTCCTTATAGTAAAGACTAATTTCGCGTTTTTTTTTTTCCTTTTAACTTTCGGTAAACATATTGCCTGTTTGCAAAGTATTTAATGGGTCACAACATTTTTAAGAATCATGCAATTGTAGTTCAATAAATTGTTTAAGTTGTTTTTCTTAGAATGCGGTTAGATTTATGACACGACAACGCGCCCGGCACCGTTACCCACTTTATTAACAGGCCACCACAGGCCAGACAACATGGAATTATGTTTGCACAGAGATCACTCAATTCCCCGACAAGTTAACCAGGCATTCCCATCGCCCATGCGTCGGAAAGAGATAAAGCACACTTCGTTGCTAGCGATAGCGTCTGGGGCTCCGCCCACTTGAAATGAATCGCTGGCATTGGTTGCCAGCTGCCATGCTTGCTCTCTACGTATGGTGTAGGTGCTGTAGGGAACTGTGAGCTAATGTGTGTGTATGTCTTCTCTCTTAAGTGTGTACGTGTGCGGAGCACACGGCAACATATGGAGAAATCGGTAAACAAATCTTAGCAGCGATCAACGAACGATCTCTGGCTGAGCTAATGACACAGCGTTCTGTTTGTTTGTATGTAAACAAACTAACCGGGTATAGCAAGTTTCCCATGTGAAGCAACAGTGAGCAATATTTGATAAAAATGTGATAGAATTGGATAAGAAAAAACATATGTTAATATAAAATCAAATGTTCTCAGTTACTAATTATACAAATTTATATATTAAGTATTGCAAAGCACACTCTGCATTTCTTTAAACATTTTTATAACATATTCACGTATATTTGTTTTTCGCCCCTTTTTCACAGTTTAACCCACTGTATCATTCCGCACACAATCACTGAGATTTACTTTAAACACAATACTCATTCGGCCCAACGGCAATCGATGATCGCTGGATGGGTTTGGCTCCCAGGCTGGACCAGTCCATTCAGTTCCGTGTGGGTTGTCTTAGCAAACGGTCTAAACTTGTTGCGCCCCCAACATTATTTGTGCCTGGTGTTTTTTTAAGTAAAGCGACGGTGTTTTCTCTGTGACATGATCGTTATTAATTTATGCCGCTGATTTCGATTAAAACTGAGCAATGTTACTGCACGATAGTGTGAATATGGAGCAAAGTGTGCCCGAGAATCTCAGCACGCATGTGTTTAACGACTGTGAAATGAAGTTACAAACGCAAACTTCTCACGATCCTGTCGATAGTGAGAATGGCTCCAACTCCAACAGTGATCTGCCCATTAAAGCATCAGACTCGACTCCAAGTCCTGCAACTAGTGTAATCAATTCATCGATCATCAGCAACAGCAATAGCAGTGCAACCAAAGTGAAACTAAGTTTCAGTGTCGATCGTTTGTTAAGCGCCGAGCGCATCAGTCCTTTGACATCCTCCCTAGCCCTAACATCAACAAGACAATGCTGTGATGGCAGTGTCTTCGCCTGCTGCACATTGCCCAGTTGTTTTGGACACTCTACAGAAGCTGCCAAGCACACTTCAGTTTCGGCTAATCAGCAAGTAGTGACAAATTCGCATGCCTACTCCTATGCGGGATTAGATAAATTCTATCCAGGCATATATATGGATTACAAATCGGTGCTTAGGCCCACTCCCATTCGTGCTGCTGAGCATGGTAAGCAAAGTATCAAATGTCTTGAAGAAAGCTTTCTTTTTAAACTTTTTTAAATCAAGAACTACATCTACATCATGTGATATTAAAGGTACTTAAAAATAAGGAAAGCTAGCTAACGGGAAGTTCTTAAAGAGCTGTTAAAAAAGAAAACTCTTCTGACAACACCATACAATTTATACCTTAACAAGTATTTGCACATATGTAGTTATTATATTTGATAGTTCAATATCCTCCCATTAACAATGGTAAGGAACTTTAGCAAGCAATCTGCAATTATGATCAAAAGATCTGTTACAAGAACATTTTCCCATTTGCCAATCAAATTCGGACACATTCTTTGCACCCACTCATTATAAACTGTAATGCAATTGGCATTGTTAAATAAAAGATAACATATTTACATTCCCGGAAAGAAAGAAAAAAAATACTTGAAACACTTTTATTCTCAGCCAAATGGTTAGGTCATAAATCGTGAATTTTTATTGGAATTATTAGTTGATGATCTGTGGCCATATTGTGCAATATTATTGTAGCCAACTGTTTGTGGCTCTCGTTCTTGACGAAAACAATTCGTTTGTTGAAATCGACAAATCGACAAAGATATCTCGACTCGCAGTATTTACGTTACTTCCTGCTGTTTTGTATATCATGGGGACGACTCATGGACTTGCCTGCCTACCAAACCAGGCCATGCACTTTGATCTTGTTTACATATATGAAAAAACAGTGAGAAATATGTATTGATTTGTTCTTGCTTTGTATATTGTTCAACATGTTGTTTGCCTATTGCCCATTTTGTTTAGCATACAATTCTTATCAAGAGGGTGTAAAATAGCTGAGAGCCTCAATAGATGCAATAAGCGTTGATAGCTACAATCCGGAAGTATTGGCAGAGATTGCGATGGAAAAGATGTCATAAATTAGTCAATATCTCTTTTCATTTTCTTGTAAATAAATTATATACTTCCTGATTATTTTAACGGCATTTTAAACAGCATTATTTTAGACTTAATCGCCAACAAATTAGCGCCACATCAAAATAAATTTGCCAGCCCATCAATTCAATGTGAATATTTATGAAAATTTGTATCAAAATTAAATGATTGTTAAACACACATTACGATCAACTGAAGACGAAAATGAAATGCCAATTAGCACGTGGCATAAAATTCGACATTTCCTCAATCAACAGCGCAAGAAAGCAACAAAGAAACAACAACAAAGTGTTTGATCAATCCTGTGCTACATAAAAATAAATTCAATTCAAAAGAACAAATACCGAAATTAACAACAATTTATGAACAAATTAAGAATCAGACTTAAAAATAAACTGCCTACGCCTGACAGCAGCAGCAACAGCATCAATTTTGGACCAAAAACCGATTGAAGCGAAATTTGTTTATTTGCTTCAGCAATTGGCCGCCGTCATTCATGGGCCAGCCAATCTATCCACTTTTCTTTACATACAGATAATGAATTGTTCCGTTTGTTTGAGAGCTTTATTCTGGCAATAGCAATGGCAATGGCCAAAAGGAGCTGAATCTTCACTGATAGATTGGGGCGCCGCTGGGCCAACTACTGTGGCTAAATTGTGAATGCTGCCGTTTAACTTAATGACATGCAGCATTCTTTAAATGACGGACTGACTGACTGGGTAACTGACGAATTGAAGCTATGCGGTATTTTTAGGGGCACTGCGAGGCCAACTATTTACACAGCCACCCACTGTGGTGGCCCAAGTTCAGCCAGCTACCTGTGGTGCCAAAAGTTATTCAACCAATTGCGTATCTCGAGAGAAAGATACTCTTTAGCTTTTTGTGTGTTTGCGATCTGCACGGTGCATTCGATTGTGATGGATTGATCGCATCGCATCGCATCGCACATCATAAAAAACCCATAGCTAGCCCTCAGTCAGTCAGCCAGTCACAAGCTCTCAATACTCCAAGTTCTTTATAGCATCTCGTTTTTCTTCTGCTAGCTGTTTGTTTGTTGCTATTTGCTTTGTTGTTGCTGTTGCATGGGTGTTGAGTAGTTTGTTTGATTGTTTTTTTCCCATCTTTCTGGTCTGCCTGGCGATCGATCGATCGATCGCTCGAACGATGGATGAATCTTTCAAAGATCTCTTCTTTCTGTGTTGTTGTGCTTGTTTATGAATCGTTTTAGGTTAAATGCTGCGGGTCGGAGCCAATAATTTGGCGCCGCTTGCCTTATTAATTAACAATTTATATGATAATCCAATTGCTTGGGTTGTTGCATTCACGTTGCTTTAGGCCAAGTTTGTCAAAGTATTCAAACAAATATTCCCAGCAGCAGGCGAGCTTTCACTTAATGTTAACATATATTGATACGCTTTTCATATTGATATAAGTTTCTGATGATTTCAATACATCATTTTAATCAGCTATCAACTTATTGTAGTTCAATACAAAAAGACATGTGATTTGAGTTTTGATAAGGAACTTTTATTCCAACGATCACTAATTTAATTCAATCGTTGTTTCAAGATTATAAAGATTCCATAAAATCAAATAAAATACTCATCTTGATAACAAATATACAAATTTATCTCTTAGTATTCTTATCGTGATTTGAAATAATTTTCTGCTAATTTATTTAATTTGCATAAATATCTTTTGCAATTAATAGTGTATAAATATTGTGACCGATTAAAATCATTTAAAACATTTAATTATGTTTATTTATTCATGATTTCATTGTACGAAGCTGATCAAAAACTTTTAAAGATTTGAGTAAAAAGAATTGAATGTAAAGGATTTAAATTCTTTTACAAAATCATAAAGACGTAATCGGGAGCAAGAATGAAAAGCTAAAAACAACTTCTCTCGAATAAATAATAGTATTAAAAAGTACTTATAAGTATTAAAACTTTTTTATTGCCGAAAGTTTATTTTTAATATATAAAATATACTTTCAAATCATTCAGTCCGTTTAGCATCAACACGATTGCACATGTTTGTTATGTACTTAATTTCATTCCTAGTGTATCAGGGTCAGAGATCTTTTTTTGCAGCTTGTGCACCTGCCGATGCACATGGCTCAAAAGAGCTCATAACTCTTTTGTTGCTCTTATTGGACTAGTATAATTCAAGGCAATTAATCGACTTGCACTCGAAATGCATTCAAAGTGTTTACTCAAAATGTGAACTCACAAAAATATTCGCAAGCCCATAAATACAATCGCACAATGCAAAATAAATCGATACAATTTAAGGCACAAATATTCAGGATGCGGATATTGGCCAGACCCAAGACAAGGGGCAATGCAATGATTTAAGATGCATTCCCTAAAAATTGATCACAACTCATTAAGATATTTACGTTGCATCTTGAGGCGCTTATTTACAAATGTATCTCAGTGTTTGTGAGTTGAGGCAATTAAAGGCACACCGAGGTGTTGAAACTCAATGGAAAAACGCATTATAACAAACCGGCGGCAGTTGACATAAGCCAAATGCCGCCAATTAAGATCAAGGCGTGCGCATTATTGCAGATGCAGATACAACTATAAAGATACAAATACACAATTGTTGCTTTGCATTTCCGTTGCAATGTAAATACACATTTAGTAGATCGCTTGAGATTTGTTTTTTTGGTATAAGTAAATAAAATGCGCCGTGAAAAATAATTAGACGCATGCCGCGTGCACAAACAAATTGAAAATTCATGCCAAACAGTTTATAAAAAACCAATAAAAATGCATTAACTAGTTAAGGCCTTAAAAAAAACTTGAACTCTGAATTGCTTTGCGGAACGCATATTTAAAAAACATTAAAACTCAAATCACACATACACACTTGGTCCTGCCACATCTCGTGCCCCATGTCGTGCTCGATTACCCCAAATAATTTTTATTTTTTTCCTATTTTTTTTTTTTGGTTTTCTAAGAGGTATTTGGTTATGTTTGTTGTTGTATTGTTTTTGGCTGTGTGGCGTAAACAATTTGTTTAGCCACAACGCTGATTATTTCCAATTAAGTGAAAATTTTATTATAAACAAACTCATTTAAATATTTTCAACGTGCGTTTCATTGAAAATAATTTACTCGACTAATTTTCGTAGGAAAATTGTGCTTTAATATTTTCACATGTCGAATATTATTGAGTTTTTAGACGTAAGACGATTAGGGAAATGCGTAAATTGTATTGCAAAATATAAGTATATTTTTTGACCCCGGCGGATATAACCTAAAACACATAAATATGCATTAGAGGATGTTCGATGCCGAGTTGTAATAACACATAAAGTAGTGTAAATTGAAAGTTTTGGGTAAAACCATTTCCTCAAAATGCTCAGATAACACAATAAATATAAATATTAATATTTTAATCAGCAAGGTACTTTTTCAAATAATACAGCTAGTATATAGTATAAGCCATATCTCCAAGATATATATATTTCATTTAAAATGAACCTTTATTTCCCTTCTCAATTGAACAGCAACAAGTTTTCCAACACTGGCAACAAACGCCCTTGTGCGATTTCATCAACAACAGCAACATCATCAGCATCAGCAGCAACAGCAACATATTCACCCGCAACATCAACATAAGCCAGCAACATTGTTGCCCAACTCAACATCGGCAACGGCGCTGCTGGCGCCGTTAAACGGCTTAAAAACTCTGCAGTTGGCGCAGCAACAACGTTTTCTGGGTAAAACTCCACAGCAGCATGTGCTAGACATTTCCCCAATAGCAACAGTTGCTGCAGGCACACAACAAAATGGCGTTCACAATAGCAACAACAATAACAGTAACAGCAGCAGCAGCAACAATGCCAGCAGCTGCAACAATAACAACAACAACAACAGCAACAATGGTAAAAGGAAACGTTCCTGGTCACGTGCTGTCTTTACAAATCTCCAACGAAAAGGACTCGAGATTCAATTCCAACAACAGAAATATATAACGAAGCCAGATCGTCGCAAATTGGCGGCAAGACTAAATCTCACAGATGCTCAGGTGAGTTTTATAAAAAAAAATATGCCTTGAGGAAATACTTTCTAAAATTCTTCATTTTCAGGTCAAAGTGTGGTTCCAAAATCGACGCATGAAATGGCGGCATACGCGAGAGAATCTTAAGAGTGGCCAAGAGAAACAGCCACCACAGCCAAATAATGTAGCTGGGTGCAGAACAGGAGCAGCCAAGCAGCCAATAATGATCACAACTGGAGATGTTGCTGCCAGGCTCCAAGAACAGTTGGACTACAGTTCCGATAGCTGCTCCAGTGTGGAGCTCAGCGAACGAGCCGACGATGATGATAATATTGAAATCGATGTGGTGGAATAACACGAAACATATAATTAGTGTACATATTTAATATTCTAATGCTAAATGTTTATAATAATAATAATACATGTACAATTCATCTTATAAGAAACACGATTTAAAATTAATACAAACTTCAAGTTATGGGAAAGCAACAAGGAGAAGAGCGAAAGGTTTTTTGGTCATATATATTTATTAATGAACGTTTTTATGTGTTTGTTATTGTTGCGCTATGCATATGTTAGTCAAGTATAATTGTGCTGAGATTATAAGAAACACGAATTTAATCTATTTAACTTAAATAAATAATTAATATAATTTTAATTTAAACAATTAAATGAAGTATGACAATTAATGTAAAGTCTGCAATGGATATGCAAGAGTTGCGTCCAATTTTAGTTCAAGCAGCAAACAATTTGCAGAAGACTTCCATTAAAGCAGAGCGTGTGGCGCAGCGAAAAGCCTAAGCCAGGAAGAAAGCCGTGGAAAGTAAGTAGAAGTCAGTAAGTAAATAAGTGTGTCTCTTTTCACCCGATAAACCTTTCACCTTCGTTTAGCAAACAAATTTAAGAGATTAATAAACAAATTCAGCTAATGAGTATGGACATGTTCCGTTGATATGTTTCGATTAAGTATCAAACAAACATTTATCCAATAGCTCATTAATTGATGAAGCAACACGCTATAATAAAGCTGCTAGCCATCTGCTCTTGGCACTCTCTTTACATTGGCCTCTCTCATTGCGCTCAGCAAAATAAAAGAAAAACAACAAAAACACGTAATGACATTTTCTTATATGTGTGTAGTATTTTTGTATGTTATTTTTCTACACATCAACAACATCGAAAATTTAATTAAGGGTATACCGCTGCGATCAGCAGAATTTGAAACTGCGACTGAGACCTTCTAATCAAGACAATGATAAAAACCCGATACCGACGGCATAACGCAAGACGACAACAACAACAACGACGACGACGACGACGAACAGTTGGTCAAGCGCGGGGCATCAGCTGGAGCGGATCAGTGAGACAATTAGGCAAACAGTGAGAGCAAATTATTGACGCGCGACATTGAAATAATAACTTCAAAACGTAATAATATTATTGTTTGTACTCTTGCAAAGGGTAATATTAATTTTTGGCTATTCATTGACGTCAAATTAAATGTTTTTTTGCACCTTCAAATAATTAAATAAACCCATTGAAGCCGCTCAAAGTGTTATTCAGATTAAAGTTTTTATGTCAGAATTCGTCAAATAAACAATTTAGCTTGGTATTGAATCACATTTTGCAGCTCACAAGAAAGTATTAAATTTCCAAAAAAAAAAGCTGAAAATACATGCTTTAAGTGTATACAAGTTTCGACCTGCCAAATATTATATTTTCGTAGTGGTGTTTTTATTTCTAGAGCTTCGTTTGTTCAGTTTGTTGACGCTAAGCGCAGCGAGCGGTTGAAATTTCAGTTACTGAACAGACGCGCAGCAATGTGATGGCTTAATTATAGAACTAAAATAGTTTTATATGAACGCTGAGAACAGAAACGTATAATTGCCGTAACAATGGGCAATGTGCAAACGCGTCAGCTTGAGTCTCGCAATGCGACAAATAGAAGAAGCAGTAAGTGAAATAACTGCATCTTCCAGAAAGCTTTTGAAAACTCTCACTCTCAATTTAGGCATACTTTGGAACTTTCGTTATCCCAATGCGACACGGCGTCGCGATGATGTTGCAATGATAATTCACAACTCCAGGTTAAGCATTAGCGAGTGGCTAAATTTATTGGAATTGCAACAATATGAAGGTCAGTTTGGTAAGCAAAATTTTGCACTGCATTTACTCAAGTGTCACATCCGATCGAGCAGACAAGCTGAAAGCGTATGCCACAGTTAATGATGTTGGTGATATAAATGATCGAGATCTAAAGCGTTTGGGCATAAAGAGCATGACCCATCGACAGAAAATGCTCAACAGCCTGCTGGGTGTGCGAGCCAAGAGGAGGCAATCCATGAATCTGGAAGGTAAGCTATCAATGTGAAATGGCTCGTAATCTAGTTTATCTGTTTAAATTTTAAAGCAATGCGAAGTGTTTCCTGTGCTGTGCCGCGTTGCAAGAGCTCCTGTCCAATGGCTTGTCTAGATGATAATGATGGAGGTTCAGCCCTAATAACCACCAAAAGTGGCCAGGTCTTGCAGCAATTGACTTTTGATGAAACTACAACGATGTGAGTATGTTTATAAGCAAAGAAAATACCAACAACACTGCAAACATACTTAGAAGAGGTAGAAGAACAAATTAATTACAAAAGTTACGAACCATTTTAGCTAAGTTTCACACCAATAGCAGCCACTTGCAATTCCCCCGCATTTCCCCATTCAATGCTTGATTACAACCACTTCACTTCCTGTCACACTCACACTTACAGGACCAAAATTTCAATAACAAAAACTCTGCGCATGCCCCAATAGAATTTCCCATAAAAAACCATCAGCCTTTTGCGGCATAAAAATCTTGAAATACAAAACCCAAACAAGTCGTGTGAGGCGAACAACCCTCACAAGGACATTCGACTTGTGCCAGGGTGGGCTAAGCCTGGATGCAGCACAGAGCAAATTTGGTTGGCATAGAGTGCAGACGAGTTGTGCGATAAGAAAAGCCATAGCACAATTATAAGATAAGGCTGCGAAAAATTATAGAAATATTAGCCGAAGTGATAAAATTTAAACTTTTTATTCGCAAAAACATAAAACGGAGTATTGTTGTAAAAGTGTATTCAGTTAACTTATTACTAAAAAGGTATTTGAAGGTGCGTCCTGCGTAGATTTTGAGCAGCGAAAAAGAATTGTAGCAAAATGGGCGTAGCAGGTGAGTGATAAGAGCTTTAAAACCATATGAATTTAATTTGGTAAATACGACTATATACGAACATAACAACAAAACGCAATTTCCATAACAACAGTAAGTGTTATATTATTAATTTAATATTTACAATTGCATTTGTGTAATTTTCTTTGCACTTGAACTTCAGACAAAAGTTCGCATATACCAAGGAACAATTTTGTGAGAGCAAATTTCCCTCACGTTCCAAAAAAAAAAGCCCCTGTCGTGGGAGCAATTCACAAGCGGCTCATAAAACAAATTACCCATAATAAGGGAAATATCGGTTACTCTCAATATTAAAGCTCTCTCTTTCGCTCTTTGTTTTTCTCTCAGCTATGAAGAACTAAAACCGCGCTCAAAGTGCAATAGTCCGCATTTGGGCAACACTGCCGACAATATGGAAAGCGGCAACAACAGCAACGCCTCAACACCCATTGCCGCCTCACCCAATCCCAACGAGCAACAGGAGGCGATTGCACTGAAAAAGGCTCTCGAATGGGAACTAAGTTTGGATGCACGTGAATTGCGCTCACACGCCTGGTATCATGGCGCCCTGCCACGTCAGCGTGCCGAAGAGATTGTTCAAAGAGAGGGAGATTTTTTGGTGCGTGATTGCGCCTCCCAGCCGGATAACTATGTCCTCACCTGCCGCAGCAAAGCAGTTGTGTTGCATTTTGTGCTTAATAAGGTGAGTGGAATTCAAAAGAATAAGAAATTAGTTAGATAAACTTAGAGAGTTTGATATTTTAAGAATCAAGATAACTTTTGAAGGCTAAGTTCTTAAACTATACCAAGAGAATCTTAATTTTTGGTAAAGCTCTAATTTTTCCAAGTTGAAAGCAATTATTATTTATATTATAACTTAACTCTTTTTCCATTTCTATTACTCAGCTGGTGCTGCAACCGGAAACTGTCTATGAGCGTGTGCAGTATCAGTTTGAGGAGGATGCATTTGACACGGTGCCGGATCTAATAACCTTTTATGTGGGCTCTGGAAAACCAATTTCTGCCGCCTCAGGTGCACTCATCCAATACCCATGCAATCGCACATATCCACTATCCTTCTATGGCCACAAGATTGTGGGCAATCAATTGCACACACAGATGCTGGCTGGATTGCGTGGCTTGAGTCCATTGAACTCACCCCTGGGCAGCAGCAACGCAGTTGGTGGTTCCAGTATCTTTCGCTTTGGTCAACTAACTGGGGATGCTAATCCAGCAGCAGCACAACAGATTCCGGTGACGCCATCGAGTCCGCATTGTTCACCGCCTCGAGTGCGTCGGGAGGTGCCACCACCAAGGTTGCCCTGCAAGAAGCAGCAGCGATCCCAAAGCTTGACGCCTGCCCAGGCAATGGTTGTGTGCAACATCAACAAGCAACAGGAGCAACAACAGCAGCAGCAACAACATCAGGAAGCAACCAATGGACATGGCATGGCACGTTTTCAGACCATTGCACGTTGCAATCCCACAAGCGATATGCAGCTGCAGTCCCAGCACCTGGAGAACAGGTTCAGCACCCAATCCCTGCCACGTCCAAGTACTTCGGCAGCGCAGGCGCTGCGTCAACAAGCAGCGGCACGCATTTGCAGCTTGGCCAGGAACTGCAGTCTGGATGCGCCGGATCGTGCACCCAGTCCACCACCCAAGCCACGCAAGGAGCCCATGGCAGCAGTGCTGGCTTACCAGGCAAGCGGCTCGGATTCGGGCAATGGATCCGGGGACTCGGCGCCCGGCGATGTCAGTGAGATGAGTATACAACGTGGTGGGGTCATCATCAAAAATCCACGATTCATAAGCAATTCTGCTTCAAATGGAACGCTTAAAAGTTTTACGGAATTCGATGCTTTGGCTGCTGAGGAAGCGCTCTTCTCGATGCCCATTGAAGATTTTAAGCTGGTAAGTTTCATTTCAAAATAATTTTCTGATGATATTTGTATATTTTCAGATTGTTCTAAATCATCTTTTATGCCTGATTAACATACATTTCTTAATACTCAATTTCCCCTATCACATTTTAGTGCAGCAAATTTGATTTTGAGAACTTTGTCACATTGCTGCTGCCTTCGGTGGAGAATAAGCCGTTAGATGGTGATGCACTTAACACCTTTAAGATGATGTTGCTGGAATCTGGACCCAAGTTGCTGGCCGAGCACATAACACGCATCGATATTGGTTTATTTTTGGATGTGCCGGAAAATGAATTGGATTGCTATTTGAGTTGTTCAGGCCTGGAGCTCTTGACGCTGCCACATGGCAAAATATTTCGCGATGATATCATTGAGCGGACGCAGTGTATCAAGCTAATGGTTGCTGTCACCATACTCACCTGTCAAACGGATTTAGACAGAGCCGAGCTGCTCAGCAAGTGGATACAGATTGCGGTGGAAACAAAAACTGCACTGGGAAATCTTTTTGGCTTTTGTGCCATAATGTTAGGCTTATGCATGCAACAGGTGCGTTGGTATTAATATAGGAAAACAATCTGTGTTTAATGTATTTGATTTGCAGATACAAAAGTTGGATCAAGCCTGGCATATTCTACGACAAAAGTATACGGACAGCGCTTTTACATTCGAAGCCAAGCTGCGTCCCACATTGAGCAGCATGAATGAGGCTTCTAATCCACAGGCTCCTAATACCACAGTGCCACATGTGCTGCTGTATGCTTTGCTCATTGATCGACCTGTTTTGGATATTATCAATCATGGCAATATGGATGAGCGTCCAGCTCTGTATAATACCTGCATTGATCCTTGGGAGACAAAGGCCGATGATTTTGGCATGTCTATAAACTTCTTACATCTGGATGCATCGCGGGGCTTCCTAAAGAATTTGGATTTGTATCGCAAGAATGCCAAGATTATTTTGGAGGAGGCTAGCACCAGGCTAGATGAGCTGCTGTCGGATGCTTTTCGGTACTTAGTATTGCTTTGAGATAATTAACGGTTTGATTTTAGTTAAAACTTTGTTCATTTTAGCACCGAATTTCACGTCAAGTTCCTGTGGGGCAGTTCGGGTGCCAGTGCCAAGCCCGAGGATCGTCATGGAAAACTAGAGAAGGTGCTAACACTGATGGCTGATAAATTTTGCAGCGTCAACGCTTAGTTATAAGAATAAAATGAGAAGTCAGCAACGATATTATATATGGACTCTAGTTTTAATGTTGATATAACCTACCATAATCAAAAACTTTATACAAATAAGTCTTTTTTCTATTATCTAGTCCTTTAATCCTTCTTTTAAGCAACTATTTCACAACATAATATATTTCGTGCTGTTTCTACCTCAGCCTATTTTATATACCAAATAATAGAAGCACTTTTGTTACAGTTCAAATAATTTATAAAAAGCAAATATAAAGAACGCATATATTTCAATTATTTAGTTAAGCTAAGTTCAATTACTTAGCATTGTTAAAAACACCCCATCAAACCATCAACTAACAATTTCAAACTGAAACTAATCAAAATGTACTTACACTTAACGCAACTCTAAAAGAGTTGGCAATACCAAAAAAAAAACAAGTAAAACAAATTAAAAGCACACTACCAAAGGCATTTATAGTCTAGTACTTAAAGCATAAATATAATATATAATCAACTAAATAAAGTGCTATACATACTACACATACATATATACAGATCGGACAATATACACTTAATCAAATGCATTATCGTCATGTTCGTACATAAACGATTCGAAACTCATGAAACAATAATATAATTTTTTGCAATTTTATAAGTGATAGTGCAGTAAACTATAATAAAAAAAAGTAATGGAACTAAATGGTTATTTATTATCAAAAGTGCTTTCAACTTTCCAGAGCTACTAGCTGCGAGGGCTTAAAAGAAGGAAACTCGGAGCAATGCATTACATCCATTATTGATAACGATACTGATACTTATTTCAAAGAAAGAATTTCATAAAAGTAATAAGCTGGCAAACAGAAGTTCACTTACAATAGAATTCATCAAGTATGTGTGATTAGGTAAAAATAAAAGGCTAAAGATATGCTTATTTCTAACAACTTGAACTAATGCTGAAACAAACATTATTAATAGCCCACTTGTGTAAGGAATACCAATAAGATTGCCTTAACCCTAGACCAGTAAGGCTTTTTTACGCACACTTACGGTAACGCTTGGAAGTTAAAGCGAAATCTTATAGAACGTTAAAATTTTAACTTTTGCCCGGGTCTCTTTTTTTTTGGTTTGAAATAGAAAAGTTTTTGAAGGACTCGTATTTTGAGAATTATAAAGCACAACTCACAATAAAAGGTAATTATATATATATAGATATGTATATATATAAAAAATAGTTACCGGTCTAGGGTTAAACTGAAAAACAATTTCCATGTGCAATCAACTTATATCCGACACTATTAGCTTTATCAGGCACTCGAGTCCTTATCAACAAAACAAGTACTATAATTTATGTATATAGAGTTCGCGATCAAAGTGTCAACCGAACCCAACTCAAAATCCATTGACACTGTGCAATTGTCAGCGCTTGCGAGCAGTTGGATTAAAATCACGCTGTTGGATTAAAATCACGCTGTTAAACTGTTAAAATCGAGCTTTAAGCTTGCAGTTAAATCTAAGCTTTAAAAGATGACAAACACTACAGGTGGCGGTGGCGGTTTTCGATGCACTCGCAAGCTAACTTTGGCCATGAGCGGCGGTGTTATAATTGTGGTGATCGCATTGACTGTCGGCCTGGTTGTGGGTCTTAGTGGTGACGATGGCGTCAGAGAGGTGAGCTTTTTAAAAACTTTTAAGCAAAGTGAAATTCGATGGTTCAATGTTAATTTGCATTCGGCCCAACATTTACAATTATTATTATTATCTCTACCCAGAATGGTGTTTATTAATGTTTTATTAAAAATTTTGTTTTATTTACTTGAACTACTAAATGTCATAGGACGGTCCAGTCTTCACCATTGATCATGTGGCAAACACATTTTTGATGAACGGCAAACCATTTCGTTATGTTGCTGGTTCGTTCCACTACTTCCGTACCCTGCCCGATGCCTGGCGAAGTCGTTTACGCACCATGCGAGCATCCGGTCTCAATGCATTGGATACGTGAGTATCAGCCATTTTTATTAAGGATAGTTTATTCAGTTGAAAGCAATAGGACGTGGCTATTAGAAACAATAAACGAACGCAGCTTTAAGGCTTTGGAAGTTATGAATCAAAAGTATGAATGAAAAGTATTAATGCTTAACTGTGATAACAGTGCTTTTAACGTTTCAATGACAAATAACACTGTGCTACAAATAATTAACCATTACAAATGTAAGATTTGACGATATGTTTTTAGTTAGTGTTTTCCACACATATTGCATATAATACAATATGTTTTTTAGTTTTTGATGACAAAAGTTTTTTAATTGATTGATGTTTTGAAAACCAATTCTATTCACAGCTACGTTGAATGGTCACTTCATAATCCTCATGATGGCGAATACAACTGGGAGGGCATTGCCGATGTTGTTAAGTTTCTAGAAATTGCACAAGAGGAGGACTTTTACATATTGCTACGTCCCGGACCCTATATCTGTGCCGAGCGTGATAACGTAAGTAACAAGTTTTATGTCAACAATATGAATATTCACTCAACTTTATTCATCTTATAAACATTAGGGAGGTCTACCACATTGGCTACTCAGCAAATACCCCAACATAAAGGTCCGCACCAATGATCCCAACTATATTGCCGAAGTGGCCAAGTGGTATGCACAATTAATGCCACGTCTAAAGCATTTGATGTTTGGCAATGGTGGCAAGATCATTATGGTTCAGGTGGAGAATGAATATGGTATGTTCGGGGCCTGCGATCATGACTATTTGAACTGGTTGCGAGATGAGACCGAGAAATATGTGGATAACAAGGCTTTGTTGTTTACCGTTGATATTCCCAACGATAGAATGCACTGTGGCAAGATTGAAAATGTATTTGCCACAACGGACTTTGGCATCGATCGCAGTAAGTAAATATGTAAATACATTAGTAGTTTATTTATAAGAAATACTTTATCCCGCAATACAAATCTTATCTTATCTTTGTTACCAAATTCGTTAAGTTTTACAACTCTTATCTTATTGAATTGAAAATAAGTCCAATTATACACATTATTATATATACTCATAAGTGAGTCTTGCCTTTAAAGTGGACAGAGCAAATGAAATCAGATCGCAGTTCAATAAAATTGCTCAACAATGTCGATATCGATTTTACTCGATTCAAGTTTCTTTTGTTGGATTAATGGATTGATTACTTGATAATGAGTTTTAATAATCGCAAGTATTTAATTCGAGGTCATTTAAACATAGTTTTAGAGCGTATATTTTCTTATTATACCCTTAACCCATAAAATGGGTAAATAAGGGTATAATGGTTTTGTGCAAAAGTATGTAACAGGCAGAAGGAAGCATCTCCAACCCCATAAAGTATATATATTCTTGATCAGCATCAACAGCCGAGTAGATATAGCCATGTCCGTCTGTCCGTCTGTCTGTCCGTCTGTCCGTCTGTATGAACGCGTGGATCTCAGAGACTACAAGAGCTAGAGACTTCTGATTTTGTATTTAAGTTCTCCTATACCATGAGCAGAACAAGTTTGCTTCAAATTATCGATAACTATTCTGGTTTCCGGTATACACATAATATCGATAACAATAAAATATCGAATTTGGAAAATCTAAAAATGAGGGTTGAAGTAATGGATAATGATAGAACTTTTCTGAAAATTTCGTCCAAATCGGTTGAGAAACACCGGAGATATTGAACTTAATCGATTGAAGTTAAGTCAGTGTACCAAAGTCAATTATAAATTTAATTTACATATTTATTGCAACTGGGTTCAGGGTATCTTCTAGTCGGGCTCTCCCGACTAGAGCCTTCTTACTTGTTTTCTTCTAACTTTTAGTGTGAAAATATTATATAATCAGAAAAGATGATTAAAAATATAAATTTATTTATTACAGTACATGAGATTGATACAATTTGGGCAATGTTGCGCGCCTTACAGCCAACGGGTCCTTTAGTTAACTCGGAGTTCTATCCTGGTTGGCTGACGCACTGGCAACAGAAGAATCAGCGACGAGATGGCCAAGTGGTGGCCGATGCTTTAAAGTACGTTTCAAATTAAACCTAAAAATACTTTTTATGAAGTGATAAACTAATTTATATCTTCTTTGATTAGGAAAATACTTAGCTATGGTGCAAGCGTTAATTTCTACATGTTCTTTGGCGGCACCAATTTTGGTTTCACAGCCGGCGCTAACTTTGCTTTAGATGGAGCAATCGGCTATGAGGCAGATATAACCAGCTACGACTACGATGCAGTGATGGATGAGGCGGGTGGAGTGACTAGAAAATATGAACTGGTCAAGCAGGTGATTGGTGAAGTGCTCGAATTGCCAGACATCAAACTAAATCCCGCCAAGCGCTTAAGCTATGGCAAAGTGGAGTTGACGCCAACTCTGGAACTGCTCTCGAAGGAGGGACGTGCTGCCTTATCGAAGGGCACACCCATCAAGTCTGACAAGCCCAAAACATTCGAAGAAATGGATCAGTATTCGGGTTTGCTGTTGTATGAGACAACGTTGCCTAGTTTGGAACTAGATCCCACATTGCTGTATGTGGAAGATTTGCGTGATCGTGCACATGTCTTTGTGGATCAACAGCTTGTTGGCACACTGTCTCGTGAGGCGCGTATTTATAAAATGCCGCTGAGCAAGGGCTGGGGCAGCACACTGCAGATCCTGGTGGAGAATCAGGGACGCATTAATTTCGAAATCGCCAACGACACGAAGGGAATCATGGGTCAAGTGTCACTGCAGTTGCACAATGATAACTTATTGCCACTGGACAACTGGACAACCACTGGCTTTCCATTGGAAACGTATGACGTTCAAGCTGCTGCAGCTTTGGATCCAACCATAGCCAAGCAGCGTCTTCTACGCACTGGTCCCATTGCCTATACGGGCAGTTTTGATGTCAATGAAGTTGGCGACAGCTATCTCAATTTTGCCGGCTGGGGCAAGGGTGTTGCATATGTGAATGGTTTCAATTTGGGACGCTACTGGCCGCTAGGTGGCCCACAAATAACGCTCTATGTGCCCAACGAGCTGCTCAAAGTGGGCCAAAACTCTATAGTACTAATCGAGTATCAACGCTGCAACAAAACCATCAACGGTTCAGAGCTTCCAGCCGTGCAATTGGATGCAGTGGCTCAGCTGGATGGTGAGTCCAGTGAGGTGGCGCATTAAATAGATTTCTGAACATTTAATCTTGTTATCTTTATTTGTAATTTACAAGCGTTTCATTATTGTAATTAGAAGCAGTTATTGTTGCAACAACAAACTTGACAAGCTGTTTAATACATGTAATTCAAATTGTTTAATTTGTTTTGCTGACTGGCATTTTGTTTAATTCAACAATCAATAAATTTGATCAACTTGTTAGTTGGCAAAAAAAATAAAAGGCTAAAGATATGCTTATTTCTAACAACTTAAACTAATGCTGACACAACAATAGTAAGAACCCACTTTTGTAAGGAATACCAAAAATATTGCCTTAACCCTAGACTAGTAAGGTTTTTTACGCACACTTATGGATACGCTTGGTCATTTAAGCGAAATCTTATAGAACTTAACAATTTTGCATGGAAACTTTAACATACTAGTTCAAGTTTGGCACATGACCTCAATAAAAAAATGGCGCAGGTTTTATTTTCCTAATTTGAACTTTTTTGCAGCTTTGCCCTGGCCTTTTTTGGTTTGTAAATAGGAAAGAACTTGAGGAAGGACTCGAATTATACATTTTAAGAACTATAAAACACAACTCAAAATAAAAGGTAGTTAAAAGATATGTATATATATAAAAAATAGTTACCGGTCTAGGGTTAAACTGAAAAACAATTTCCACTATATCCGACAGCTTTATCAGGCACTCGAGTCCTTATCAACATACATAAGAAAACAAGTACAGTGGACCCTCTGTTAATGTACTTAATTGGTTCCAGCATCTTGTTACCCAAAAAGTTCGTTAAGTAAAACCATAATTCCCATATAAATCAATGTAAAATTAAATAATGCGTTCCAGGTCAAAAAAAAACACTTCAATATTTTTGAATTTGAACTTTTGTTGACACCGACGGAAATTTTACATGCAATCAGAGCTTGCAAACAACTCTCAAAGTGTCTTCCTGTTTACATATACTATGTGTGTAATTGCTGTAAAATTAGTTATATATAGTACGAAGTATACCGACGCGCATACAAAAGCAAAAATCGAGCATACATACACAGAAGACACTGGACGTTTGTGCTCACCAAAACGGTCTTTGGAAGACACGAGCAAAAAGAAAACGAAAAAAAAACTGTCTTTGCTTGAGCATTCCACTCATTGATCAAGAACAGAGTTGAGTTTGCTTTCTCGTTTTTCATTATGTCTAAATAAAACAGATTTTTTCGTTGTTCGTTATGCGAAAATACGTTCGTTAAAAAATGTGTTCGTTATACGAAATGTGCGTAATGCGGGGTGTACGTTAACCGAGGGTCCACTGTACTACAATTTATGTATAAAGAGCTCGCGATCCAAGTGTCATCCCAAACCAACCCAAAATCCATTGACACTGTGCAATTGTCAGCGCTTGCGAGCAGTTGGATTAAAATCACGCTGTTAAACTGTTAAAATCGAGCTTAAAGCTTGCAGTTAAATCTAAGCTTTAAAAGATGACAAACACTACAGGTGGCGGTGGCGGTTTTCGATGCACTCGCAAGCTAACTTTGGCCATGAGCGGCGGTGTTATAATTGTGGTGATCGCATTGACTGTCGGCCTGGTTGTGGGTCTTAGTGGTGACGATGGCGTCAGAGAGGTGAGCTTTTTAAAAACTTTTAAGCAAAGTGAAATTCGATGGTTCAATGTTAATTTGCATTCGGCTCAGCATTTACAATTATTATTATTATCTCTACCCAGAATGGTGTTTATTACTGTTTTATTAAAAATTTTGTTTTATTTACTTGAACTAAATGTCATAGGACGGTCCGGTCTTCACCATTGATCATGTGGCAAACACATTTTTGATGAACGGCAAACCATTTCGTTATGTTGCTGGTTCGTTCCACTACTTCCGTACCCTGCCCGATGCCTGGCGAAGTCGTTTACGCACCATGCGAGCATCCGGTCTCAATGCATTGGATACGTGAGTATCAGCCATTTTTATTAAGGATAGTTTATTCAGTTGAAAGCAATAGGACGTGGCTATTAGAAACAATAAACGAACGCAGCTTTAAGGCTTTGGATTAATGCTTTGTATTAATGCTTAACTGGGATAACAGTGCTTTTAACGTTTCAATGACAAATAACACTGTGCTACAAATAATTAACCATTACAAAAGTGAGAATTTTTTAGTAGGTGTTTTCCACACATATTGCATTTGATACTACAGTCGAACAAAGTTTTCCATATAACGAATTAATTTCGGGAACACTGCTTTTTGGTGTAACTTTCAGTGTGTTGTGTTCTCCATATAACAAAGTTTCCTATAGCGAATATTTCTTTATTACGAATTTATTTTTAGGACGTATGTATGTAGTTTGTACGCTCATGCGTTTTCTATTCCCTATAACGATTTTTTTTATTATTGTTTCATTTTATGTACGAATTATGTTGAGAATGAGTTTACAAAACAATAATACATCTTTAATTTACCGTTTTGTTTTCCTTAAAAGAACAATTTATATAAGTTGAAGCAAAATTATTACTATAACTGTATCCAATCTAATAACAGTAATAAGGTGATTTATAAACAGGGTGATCAATGTAATATAGAAAATGCAGAATTTACTCACCGGTAGCAGCAACAACACAGATTCAGTTCAATGCAAGTGCTCTCTCACTCTCTCTCTCTCTCTCTTTGCACTGAGCACTTTCACAAAAACAAAAAGCTCACACTCACACACAACAATAATTAAATGAGATGCTCTCATCTTTCTTTTCTATATACATATGTATGTATATTTTATTTTATTTTCACTGCACTTCAAACACAAGACAAAAATAAAAACAAAGTAAAGAAATTAATACTTTATTCAATGCTTCGCTTATTATGGAGATTTTCAGCGCGCTCAACGCAACAACAACACACTCGTTTGGGCGCTGTTATCCGCTCTCTTTAATTTTTTCGCGACCCGGCAAAGCAGCAACAAAATGGCGCGCGTTTGCTAGTTTTTCATTTGCCTAAAAACACTTTAAAAAGTAATTACACGGCGATTCTATAATGTTATAAAGACTTTGCGTATGTTCAGCGCGTTAAATAAACACAATTTGACAATTAATATAGGGCGTTTTAATTGTAATTAAATAAATGAACGGACGATAAGATTCCGGCGATGTAAAGACGCGCAAAGTTACAGGCTTACTGCCTGTGTGGTTAAAGAGAAACAAGTAGAATTTGTAGACTTGTGGAAGTTAACGATCGCTCTCTGTAGTTAGAGCTGGACAGTCCTTTTTATACGATATCTCTAGTCGCGAAATTTGTGCACATTCGTGTGCAGCAACAACTAAATAGGCAAGCATTTTTGTTGTTGCAGTGTTCTTGCTTTACATTTTATATTCAACAGATTACAAATAAAAAAAGTAAAAAGTCAATGAGTGTTGGAACTCACGGGCGATGTGTTAACACCTAATGCTATCAGCACGTTTTCTTGAACAAAAATAATATTTTATTGTTTTTGGTTTACTTTTTGAATTTGGGTTCATCATTCGTCAGTTCATTCTCTTATTAAAGAAGTCCGCTATGTTAGTCTGTAAGTGCGTGTGTGTCTGTAATACAGAATTAAACTTGACGAATGTTAAATGTTGGATACTCTTATAATGTTGGAGGATGATATGTTATTAAACTGCTTTAAGTTATTTCTCAACAGCGCGCTAACGCCAACTTTCGCTAATCAAGATAATCATGTGTTTTATATTCCCTATAACAAATTTTTATATTATTGTTTCATTTTACGTACGAATTACGTTGAGAATGCGAACAAATAACACAATAACATATTTTTTCATTTGCCGCTTTGTTTTCGTATTATGTTTTGCTTACTCTCTGATCTTCGACGATCCTAAAGCAATCGTTACAGACAAACGAACAATCTTCAGCTGTTAAAGTACTTCGCAATTTTGTGGAGAGAAAAAACGTGCTTGAAGAATTAATCTAGGAGAAGTGTAAAAATCATATACAAACTAAAACTATTAATTATTTAATAATATTACTTAAATCATACAAGTTTTTAAACATTTCCATGTAACGAAGTTTCTATATAACGAAGTTTTTTCTTGTTCCCTTCAGATTCGTTGTATGGAAGCTCGACTGTTTATGTTATTTAGTTTATATTGACAGAAGATAAGCAATTATTTGATTGATTGATGTTTTGAAAACCAATTCTACTCACAGCTACGTTGAATGGGCACTTCATAATCCACATGATGGCGAATACAACTGGGAGGGCATTGCCGATGTTGTTAAGTTTCTAGAAATTGCACAAGAGGAGGACTTTTACATATTGCTACGTCCTGCACCGTATATCTGTGCCGAGCGTGATTTCGTAAGTAACAAGTTTTATGTCAACAATATGAATATTTACACAACCTTATTTATCCTACAAATATTAGGGAGGTCTTCCACATTGGCTACTCAGCAAATACCCCAACATAAAGGTCCGCACCAATGATCCCAACTATATTGCCGAAGTGGCCAAGTGGTATGCACAATTAATGCCACGTCTAAAGCATTTGATGTTTGGCAATGGTGGCAAGATCATTATGGTTCAGGTGGAGAATGAATATGGTGTGTTCGGGGCCTGCGATCATGACTATTTGAACTGGTTGCGCGATGAGACCGAGAAATATGTGGATAACAAGGCTTTATTGTTTACCGTTGATATTCCCAACGATAGAATGCACTGTGGCAAGATTGAAAATGTATTTGCCACAACGGACTTTGGCATCGATCGCAGTAAGTAAATATGTAAATACATTAGTAGTTTTATTTTATAAGAAATACTTGTATCATCCCGCAATACAAATCTTATCTTATCTTTGTTACCAAATTCGTTAAGTTTTACAACTCTTATCTGATTGATTTGAAAATAAGTCCAATTATACACATTATTATATACACTCATAAGTGAGTCTTGCTTTTATAGTGGACAGAGCAAATGAAATCAGATCGCAGTTCAATAAAATTGCTCAACAATGTCGATATCGATTTTACTTGATTCAAGTTCCTTTTCGTGGATTAATGGATTGATTACTTGATAATGAGTTTTAATAATCGCAAGTATTTAATTCGAGGTCATTTAAACATAGTTTTAGAACGTCGATTTTCTTTTTACATGCTTTTATTTAACTTGACTTGTCTGTCTATTTGTTTGTTTGTTTGTTTGTACCGGATTCTTGTAATCAAATTTTCACCAAGTTCCCGACTAGCTAGAGCTCTGAAATTTTCACCAAAGATGTGTTTCAGATGACAATAAATATTTAAAAAGTTTTTGGGACTATGAAATATGTAATATCATGTAAAAAACACGAAAATCAGTTTCCCTTTTGGTTTCATAACTAACTTGACTGGTAAAATTGACAAGCTCTGGTGGCATAAAGAGAAGGCTGCCGATTCACAGTTCGATCTCTGCCCGAGTCAAAACTCTTTTTTATTTTTATTTTTTTGTTATATAAACTTTTTTAAACTATCGATTACATATGTATGTATGCAAGAAAGCGTATAAAAGCATGTCTTCAAATTGTTTTTTTTTTTGTATTTACTTGTTTTTTTCTAACTTTTAATAATATATGCGTAAATATTATAAAATCAGAAAAGATGATTACAACTATAAATTTCTTTATTACAGTACATGAGATTGATAAAATTTGGGAAAGGTTGCGCGCCTTACAGCCGACGGGTCCTTTAGTTAACTCGGAGTTCTATCCTGGTTGGCTGACGCACTGGCAAGAGAAGAATCAGCGACGAGATGGCCAAGTGGTGGCCGATGCTTTAAAGTACGTTTCAAATTAAGCCTAAAAATACTTTTTATGAAGTGATAAACTAATTTATATCTTCTTTGATTAGGAAAATACTTAGCTATGGTGCAAGCGTTAATATCTACATGTTCTTTGGCGGCACCAATTTTGGTTTCACATCCGGCGCTAACTTTGCTTTGGGTGAAGCAATCGGCTATCAGGCAGATATAACCAGCTATGACTACGATGCAGTGATGGATGAGGCGGGTGGAGTGACTAGAAAATATGAACTGGTCAAGCAGGTGATTGGTGAAGTGCTCGAATTGCCAGACATCAAACTAAATCCCGCCAAGCGCTTAAGCTATGGCAAAGTGGAGTTGACGCCAACTCTGGAACTGCTCTCGAAGGAGGGACGTGCTGCCTTATCGAAGGGCACACCCATCAAGTCTGACAAGCCCAAAACATTCGAAGAAATGGATCAGTTTTCGGGTTTGCTGTTGTATGAGACAACGTTGCCCAGTTTGGAACTAGATCCCACATTGCTGTATGTGGAAGATTTGCGTGATCGTGCACATGTCTTTGTGGATCAACAGCTTGTTGGCACACTGTCTCGTGAGGCGCGTATTTATAAAATGCCGCTGAGCAAGGGCTGGGGCAGCACACTGCAGATCCTGGTGGAGAATCAGGGACGCATTAGTTTCGATATCGCCAACGACACGAAGGGAATCATGGGTCAAGTGTCACTGCAGTTGCACAATGATAGGTTATTGCCACTGGACAACTGGACAACCACTGGCTTTCCATTGGAAACGTATGACGTTCAAGCTGCTGCAGCTTTGGATCCAACCATAGCCAAGCAGCGTCTTCTACGCACTGGTCCCATTGCCTATACGGGCAGTTTTGATGTTAATGAAGTTGGCGACAGCTATCTCAATGTTGCCGGCTGGGGCAAGGGTGTTGCATATGTGAATGGTTTCAATTTGGGACGCTACTGGCCGCTAGGTGGCCCACAAATAACGCTCTATGTGCCCAACGAGCTGCTCAAAGTGGGCCAAAACTCTATAGTACTAATCGAGTATCAACGCTGCAACAAAACCATCAACGGTTCAGAGCTTCCAGCCGTGCAATTGGATGCAGTGGCTCAGCTGGATGGTGAGTCCAGTGAGGTGGCGCATTAAATAGATTTCTGAACATTTAATCTTGTTATCTTTATTTGTAATTTACAAGCGTTTCATTATTGTAATTAGAAGCAGTTATTGTTGCAACAACAAAGTTGACAAGCTGTTTAATACATATGTATCTTAATAAAAATACGCTAAAGTAATTCAAATTGTTTAATTTGTTTTACTGACTGGCATTTTGTTTAATTATAATTTAGCTCTTTTTCACAATTGACTGTTTCGGTATTCGGTAGCGTTTATTGAAGAATCAATAAATTTGATCAATTTGTTAGTTAGTTTTTGTTTTAAGATAACGGTTCGCTTAGTTTTAAATTGCCGTCTTTACAAAATTTTTTTTTTTTTTTGGTTGTCAATTGTTTATGTTTATAAAGAATTTGTTTATTGGCAAATGGAGACTCTATTTTAATTTTATTTTTGTTTTATTAATTTCCGGTAAAAAAAATACTTTTTAAGAGTTTTCTTTTGCAAATTCTGTTATTTTTATTTAATTTGTAAAGAGTATTAAATATTCAAAAGTATTTCAAAAATGTTTCAGAGATTTAGTTTACGAAAATATTGACAGAGATTGTTGGTTTTATTATTACAGGGCAGTTTTGCATACTGAAAAAACATAATACATTTCTATTTCAGGTTAGTCTTAAGTATAAACATACTAGTACATATACATTTCACCTATTTCGGTATGCAATCTCTAAGATATAACTATATAGTAGCAAATGAAGTTTCTATTACAACCCACTCTTAAACTGCTTGAGACCTCCTTTTACATCTTGTCAAGATATGACAAATACAAAATGAATATCGTTGTGCATAGGTTGTTTCGACTAACTCGACAGCAGTCTTTTTACAAAAAACTATTGACGAACTCAACTCACTTACTTATAAATAGTTCTTATACAATAGTAAAAGATGTGCAACTAAAATGTATTATGCAAAAATATGTTTTGTTATAATATTTTTTTTATTTTGCTTTCTAATATAGATTTGCATATCTCGCATATAATTTAAGCTCGACACAAATTAATCAGCAATCTAAATTTGTTTTTTCCACTTTTCTTTACTTATATTTTTCTTATATATTACGTGCCCCCACACA
The DNA here is from genome assembly GCA_030179655.1 of Scaptomyza flava. Classification (NCBI taxonomy): domain Eukaryota; kingdom Metazoa; phylum Arthropoda; class Insecta; order Diptera; family Drosophilidae; genus Scaptomyza; species Scaptomyza flava. Next base: position 13,935,221 of record JARNME010000029.1, read on the forward strand.
AAAGATTTATTGTTTGAGTTATATAAAAATACTGCAGTTAATATCATTAACATTTTTGTTTAAGGTCTTGTAGTAATAGATTTTGCTGCTTACATTAAAAATTACTTTTTTTTTGTATTGGAATACTCCTGCAGAAAAATGTTTGTTTGTCAGAAGTAGTTTTAGTTCTTTTTATTGGGCACAAGAAAAGTTCTGCAAGAGTATGTCAGCTTCGGTGTGCCGAAGATCATAACATTGTGCAGAAACTTGTTTTAAATTAAGTTCTATACATTTATTACGAGTATATCACAGCTGCATTTCAAGTAAATTATTTTTTTGTTGTTTTTTGTTTTTATATAATCTCGTCGATTTTGTGTAAAAATTTATAGAAAATTTATGCAATTTTTATTTTGATTGTTGGGTAAGGAGAAGCCTACGTAAAACAGCAAAAAATTTGGCAACCTAGTTAATATTTAGTCAATGTCCATAGAGACGGAATGCGTTCGCGTTTAGTAGAAACACACACAAATATACTACATTTAATATGTAGTATCTATTAGTTAACGAACCGAAGCGTAGATGTATTGTAGAATAAGGTGAGTATTGTTGTTTAGTATTTCTTGTTGTAGTTGATTTGCTAAATTTGATCGGGCTGCTATTTTTTGTTCTTTTTTTCTTTTTTTTCTAGAGTGCTGTGGGGGCAGCGTGCGCCATTTGTCAGTGCCATTTAGATTTTTGTGTATAGATATCGGCACGCAAGTTTTGCGCAAAACAAATGCCCAAAATCTGCAAGAAAAAAGCATATTAGTAACAGGAATAATATAAAGGATTCAAGTTGAAATGATTGAATGTTTGAAAATCAGAAATCATATTGAGACCTGGAAAAACATAATTCCTATGGCAGCCGTCGAAATAATAATTAAATTGTGTTCAATCCATTCTTCACCAGCCTGGACACAGCCCTTTTCATAAATAATCTTGGACAGCTCCAAATTCTGAGATAAAAATGAAAAGAATAAATAAAAACGAATAAGTAACAAACAGAAAAATCATTGTTACAAATTATATGACAGCAAATAATTATAAAAGTAAATGTTAGATCTTTGTTAGCACCTGCACAATGAGCAGGGCAACGCATGAGGCGGCCACGCCTATTAAATTCGACTCCAGCCAATCCTCGCCAGCACGTAAGCATCCACGCTCATGTATATTTCTATCCACTGGCTGCATGCGTTGTAGTATGGACAAAATGTATTAAGCCTTAAACAATATGACTAATAAATCTGAATCTTACGTAGCCCTCTTTGCGCACATCGTAGCCGCACTGTTTGTTCTTGATCACTTCCTGCGGTCGCCGGCGACAACAGGAGAAGGGGACGCCACACGCTTCGCGGCTGCCAATTGCAATTGAGGAGCAATTGAAATAGTTATTGCTATCCCAGTCCTTGGGGCCATCGATGCCACAGCACTGTAGCCAATCTTCCTGTATCCAGTCTATCAGATTCTGCTGATCCGGATCCTCGCGATAGTGCTTGATAAAAGCTCTTAAGCCCTCGGTAGCCTGATCTTTTATCTAGAAACAAAAAGAATTAGAATATATAAGAATTTTTAGTTTAAAATCTTAACTAGTAATTATGCACAAATGCAGCCAAGCAACACAGTTAGTGAGCAGCGGTTGATTCGAAAACAAAGAACAACTTACCCAGCCCTTGTCCTTGAGCACAAAGGCCAGTCCGCAAAAGCCAATCTCACCAATAAGAAGCACGCTCAAGAATATGGCATACTGTAAATGAATAATGCATGAACATTACTCATATATTGAGTATTGTGTATTGTAAATACTCACAGCGCCCAAGAGGCAGGTATTTTCACGCAATGCGCCCACGCTGCCCATAAAGCCCAGCATGAAAGTGACGGTTCCCAGTATGATGAGCACAAAAGCGGGATCCAAAGCGATGAACGTTAGCTTGCTAATGTTGCGAAACATATCCTTTTCGGTCCAGGCCCAAATGCCAACGGCTAGCACAAGTAGTGCTGACAGCCAGATGAGTACATTGCTGGTGAATAGCAAATATTTGAGGCAGCAACTAATTTCACTTGTTTCGCGTCGATATTTACGCACTGCGGGCATTTTGGCGAGATTCGGTGGCGAGACAACAACTCGACTAATTAGTTCCTATACTATGGAATGATTATGCTTTTCTTAAACACTATTAACTACAACTTATTAGTGACTGGTTTCTTATTTTTACTATAACGAAAAGCTGTGTTTACCAGCAGCCACAGATTTTCGACACAGCACTGGTGTAAAATAACATTGGTACGATTAACAGCGCACTGTTAATTAAAGCTCAAAAGTTGCCAGAGAAGCTCAATCAGCGTTGCCACCTTCAATACGTTTACTTAACTTTTTTGAATGAAACGGATGGATTTTTTTTATTCGGTCGTAAGATTGTGCTACATCTTTTGACATTTTCGTTAATATTGAATGCTTGCTAAAAATTATTACAAAACAGCAAGTTAACATAATTTGTTGCTGACTTAACAGGATACCCTCCCCCATTTCATCAGCAACATTGCTTTGGTATTTTCTGTATTTCCGTATATATGCTCTTGCGGCATTGCGGTATTTAATTGCACACGCGAGATAGCCACACTGATTTTCATTGTCGTGTGCAGTTGAAAAGGCTGAAGAAAAGATCAGTACCAAGAAAAAATAAATATAACAACTCAATACAAAAAAAAAAAACAAAAACTAAGTTTTTAAAGTGCTGTGTGCGTGGATTCATGAGAAATTTCGGGCAAGTGCACGCATAAAAACAGCGTGCTCGGCTTCATTATCTATGACGACAGTGAGTTTAGTTTTTCTTCTACCTCTTCTTCCCTCTGTGTATGCGTACGTGTGTGTGAGTTTCACTGATGGCTGAAGTTGAAAATTGTTTAATTTGTGGGCAAAATATGAACAAAACGCATACATATAATACGGCAAGCCCAAAACGTTGCAACAAATAAAGTGAAACTCAATAAATATCATTACTAAAGTTAATATGTGCGCCTAGAAAAGACAATTGGAATCAACCCCCCGCGTTTTAATCAAAGAAAAAACTTGTATGTGTGCGGCTGCTGCTGCTGCTGCGGACACTGCTAACAGCGCACTCTACAAAACTTGTAATAATAATATGTGAAAATTTTAGAAACGTTTGCTCCGTAGATTTTTATAAATTTGTTTTTGTAAACTTATAATGAGCTTACTCTAGTTACATACGCTATTTAGTGACAGTGAGGCCGCCGGAGCGCTGTAAAGTGCGTTCTCTGCTTTTGGTCGCCATCATAGCAGAGAACTTGCCGTCGAAATCGCTGCCTGCCTCCTGTGCGTGCGTGTGTGTGTGTGTGTGTCTAGCGCAGTTAATCCCTTTAAATATTGTGATCCCACGCTTGTAAAATCAATTTCAGCTACTAATTATGCAAAATGTGTAGCTTTTTGTAAAAAGTACAGTGTTGCATTTACACACACATGTATATAATTGAACATACATATATAAAAATATATGAACATACATACATACATGCAAACATAAAACATTTCAATGTGCAATATGGTGGACAGTGCGTAAAAATCACAACGTCGACTACTTTTGTTAACTGCTTACTGTTTGTGGTAGATTTTATTGTAGTTACTAGGCTTCGTTGGCTACGCTTTTTGAGATGCAGCTTAACGAAATACATAATTTAATTGCATTTGACAAAGTAGAGTCGTTTGGTGCTAATTTCGCTAAACAAACATTCATACATATTTATGTATGTATAGAGAAATTATGTGCTTGTGTGTGTGTGTCTTTATGTATACGTATACCTGGGCGCGCTTGTGTGCGTGCATGTATGTTAGTGAGCTGCATGTGTGTTCGACAGAAATTTAATATTATATAAAAACCCTTTTGTATGCGTGAGGCTCTTTAGATAAAAATCAGCATGCGGCGATTAAGCTTAAATTATTTACATCACACTCACTCATCAATATGGCAACAAAACTTCGCTAAGCCTTTATGAAATTCTAATAGCCGCACATCGTGCACAAATCGCTAATCAATAATTATGCAAACGCCAATTACAGGCGAAAAGTTGTGACAAAAATCAAAAAAAAAAAAAAAAAAAAATTGCAGAGTACGCAGAAATACTGCCTACGCCAGCACCCATTTTAAATACATATGTATGTACGTATGTACATCCATACACAGAAAATCGGCACCCATTGCTCTCACGCCGAGAGCAAGAGTCTGTGTTTCTGATCAAGGAAATAACAAAACTTCACAACACTCACTCTCAATCGCTTACTCCCTGCTTTTTGCATTAACGTTGTTGTTCTTTTTGGGGTGGTGGCGGCGGCGCCCCAATTATTGCTTGTGAACCTTTTTCTAAATATGTATGTATGTGTGTGTGCGAGTTGTAACAACAACCACCAAAGGCAAAGCTTTTTTGCCCAACGACGACTACTACGGCGGCTTCCTTTTGTCTATTTGGACGCTGGAAAAAAACCTTAACCGGAACTTTAACGTCGCTGCCGGCGTCGACGTTTTTCAATATGGCTTCTTTTACTTGTTCAATTTCATCACACAATAAATATACCTAAATATTGTACATTTGTTTTGACTTCGAATTTGCAATAAATTATGTATAGCAAATGCAAGAGCCTAGCCAGCCTTGTACCTTAACTAATGTTATGAAAACAAATGCAGGTCCTATAAACAAATGCTGTTAAAAATTTTACATAAATTCATGCTACATACATACATACATATGTATGTATAAACATATATAAATTAAAACTGCGTGCTCAAGCCATAAATATGTAATGAATTGGTTTATTCTGTTGCTATCGGTCGCTATGTTATACATACACACTGAGCAATGCATACATGCATGTAGGTGTGTACATGTATGCAAACATGTGTGTTTGTATTTGCGCTCCACTTTTCTATGTAACAAATTCATTTTCCATTTTCATTTTAATAATTTTCCTTTGAAATTGTTGTACAAACTACATACAGAAAGGTGAATAATAAAATTACATAAATGCAATGTAGGTGCTTTTGTTCAAGGATTTTAATGTTGAAATGAGCTTGTGTTAGTGTGCGTGTGGAAAAATTGACTCAAATAAATAACACGACAAATAAATGTATGTTAGCAACACTGAAACACACACTGCAAATGCATTCAAAACCCAACTCCCACTCGAGCTCGCTCGCTTGCTTCTCTCGCTTTTTAAAAACAATACTCTTCTTCGCTTTCGCGTCACGCCGCTGCAAGCTCAAAAGTTACCCCCTCCCCTTTGTCCCCTTGTGCCGTTAGGTGTTCTTTGATCACGTAGACGTATTTGTCATCTGTTTGTGTGTACATATGTATTTGTGTGCCATTTACTTGCGCATTGCTGCCACCCAGTCTAAAAGTCTACCTTACTACACAGGTTCTACGATTTTTTAACCGTTTCTTAGATTTTGGAGAAGAAGGGAAGTTTTTCAAATTTTAGTGCCTTTCAATTTGTTATTTTAACAGCAGTTTTTTAAGTGTATGCCAGTCTGTTTCTATGCTAACTAACGTGAATTTAAAATGATATAGAATATTGATTAAACTTTGTACAGTTACATACTCGATTTCCGTTTTTTTGGCCGAAACAACATTTTGCTGTTTAACCTTCAACAGGTATGCAGCCTTACACAGCTTTTGCCAGTGCTCTTAAGTTATAGAGTCGTGGAAGGGTTTTTAACAGTTTTTTCTTCAATTTTATTTTACCATTTCCTGCACGGCTATTCATTTGTTTATTTGCGAAACTAGCAAAACAATACATATACATAAATTTAAGATGTGAGCATATATGATTTTTTGTATCTATGTATGTTATGTTTCCGATGTGGAAACAAATTTATAATGTGGATGATGGCAAATTTTTTTGCTTTCGATGCCAAAATGTTGACTGATAATGCAATCAGGCAAACTAAACCAACTACAAATGCACTTGCAGTCGGTGCAAGGGTTTGTGTGTGTATGTATGTGTGTGTTTCTTTGTAGGTTTGCCTCGTTTTTTAATCGCACAAAAAACGGAATACAACCCCAACTTTTAAACGGTGAGATGCGCTCCCACACACACTAATTCTATAAGGGCCGTTTACTGTTTTGTTTACCTGCCCGTCAGTATAGTCAGAGGGGTTGAAGGAGCGTGTGTGTGTGTTACTTCTTTTGTCCCACTCACTCTCTCTCTCGCAATTACAACTTTTGCTTGGGTTAGTTCATGCGTTGAGTCAATATAAAAACGGCTGTCTACTTGCAGTGTTAAAACAGTGTTGCCATATTCCATAAACACACTTGTAACTGAGAACTCTGCCTGTCTGTCTGCGTGCGACTGGTCACACTTATTAAGCGGCCAAAAACTAGAAAATGGCCATGTTTATTGTGATTGTTGTGTGAGAAGAGTGATTTTTCCAACCCCCACAAAATTGAAACGAAACAATATAAACCGTAGTCAATTGAAGTATGAAACGATTTCCGATTAACTGTGATTTCAAACTAGCTTTACTAAAAGACGCTTTTATTAAAAAAAAAAATATACCTCATTTATTTGTTAACTAAACGGGATTTAATTTTTTCCCACGTATTTACAGAGCTGAACTAAGTCCAGCAGCCGTTGCAGCATTGTTGATTTAGAATTTTGAACACGCCACATGTCCGCCAAAGCAGAGGCGGACAATCCAGCCGCCAGCGCCACAGCGAGTGGTGGCGGCGGCTTGAATAGCACCTCCAATGGGACTATAACACCAGCCAGACGACTGCGCACACGCAACTCAACAGGCAGTGGCAGCGAGTCTGCCAAAAAGAATACCAGCCACAATAATAATAATAATAACAACAACAGCAACAATAACAACAATAATAATGAATCAGCTTCAACGGGCAATGATCCAACAGGATCCTCATTATCATCGTCAACAACAACAACGCCTGCATCAGGTAGTGGTGCTGGTGGTTCATTGTCATCAGCAAATCCAACACCCAGCTCTGTGGAACGTCCCATGCCCAGTGTGCCGATGAATCATGCCAGCAGCAGTGTCTCAGCCGGTAGAAAATATCACAACAGCTGTCCGCATCCAATACCGACGGTGCACAAGAAATCGCTGCATACGAAGCCGCACAGCACCAATAAATTCGATGAGGGCAAGAATGAGGAATTCCATTTTGACACGCCGCCCGAGTGTCCGGTGTTTAGACCCACAGTGGAGGAGTTTAAAAATCCATTGGCCTACATCAGCAAGATTCGCTCCATAGCAGAGAAATGTGGCATTGCCAAGATATTACCGCCGGAGAAATGGGCTCCACCATTTGCCGTCGATTTGGACAAATTACGTTTTGTGCCGCGCGTGCAACGCCTCAACGAACTGGAGGCCAAGACGCGCGTCAAATTAAATTTCTTAGATCAAATTGCCAAGTTCTGGGAGCTACAGGGCTCATCGCTGAAAATACCGATGGTAGAGCGCAAAGCTCTAGATCTGTACACGCTGCATCGCGTCGTTCAAGAGGAAGGCGGCATGGAGCAAACAACCAGGGAGCGCAAATGGGCCAAAGTTGCCAATCGCATGCAATATCCATCCAGCAAAAGTGTTGGCGCCACACTAAAAGCCCACTACGAGCGCATCCTGCATCCCTTTGAGGTGTACACCTCTGGCAAAGTTTTGGGGTCAGGTGCTGCTGCTGGTGGCGTATCGTCAACAGGCGCAACGCCCGTTAAGCTCGAAGATGTCGGCACCGATTACAAGGCCCATGAAATACCCACACGTCAGCAAATTGCGCCACCAAATGAGAACAACACGCGTCGCTCCAAACGCTTTGGCAACTCGAATGTCGGCTGCGGCTTAAACATGGCCAAGCCAGGATGTGCTGCATCTAATGCTGCTGCTGCAGTAGCAGCTGCTGCTTGTGCAATCAAAACGGAGACTAAGGAGGATTTCAAACGTGACCTCTTAAGTAGCTTCAATGCGGTTAATATTGCAGGTGGAGGGGGTGGTGCTGCTGCTGCTGCTAATTCTACTACTGGTGGTGGTGGTGCGCCTGCACCGAATACACGCGCCACCCAAAAGAAGGCCACAACGGAGCAGTCACAGCAACCGCTAATCGATCCACTCATGAAATACATATGTCACATCTGCAATCGCGGCGATGTCGAAGAGTCCATGCTGCTGTGTGATGGCTGCGATGATAGCTATCATACCTTCTGTCTATTGCCACCACTGAGCAGCATACCCAAAGGTGAGTTCAAGTTTAGAATCTACGAAATCATATGTGAATTTTTTTATTTTTTATTCTGTTGCATGAATCTAATCTCACATTAATAATACTCTTTTCTCGCTCACCAGGAGAGTGGCTTTGCCCGCGTTGCGTTGTGGAAGAGGTAAGCAAGCCGCAGGAAGCATTTGGTTTCGAGCAGGCCGAGCGTGAGTACACATTGGGTCAGTTTGGAGAAATGGCCGAGCAGTTCAAGCAGGAATACTTTCGGAAGCCGGCACACTTGGTAACCACAGAGATGGTGGAGCGTGAATTCTGGCGTATTGTTTCATCGATTGATGAAGATGTCACTGTTGAATATGGCGCTGATTTGCATACAATGGATCATGGTTCTGGGTTTCCTACAAAGAGCTCACATTACTTGTTACCGGGAGATCAGGAGTATGCCGAGTCAAATTGGAATTTAAATAATCTGCCGCTGCTTGAAGACTCGATACTGGGACACATCAATGCTGATATAAGCGGCATGAATGCACCATGGATGTATGTGGGCATGTGCTTTGCTGCCTTCTGCTGGCACAACGAGGATCACTGGAGTTATTCGATTAATTATTTGCATTGGGGCGAGGCAAAGACCTGGTACGGTGTTCCCGGCTCCCGTGCCGAACAATTTGAGCAGACAATGAAGCGTGCCGCACCCGAGCTATTCTCCTCGCAGCCAGATTTGCTGCATCAGCTGGTCACGATTATGAACCCCAACATATTGATGAACAATGGCGTGCCCGTTTATCGCACCGATCAGCATGCTGGCGAGTTTGTCATCACATTTCCGCGTGCCTATCACGCCGGCTTTAACCAGGGATACAATTTTGCCGAAGCTGTTAACTTTGCACCAGCCGATTGGCTTAAGATGGGACGCGAATGCGTCAATCATTATTCAATGCTGCGACGCTTTTGTGTTTTCTCGCACGATGAACTCGTTTGTAAAATGGCCTTGGAGCCGGCCAAGCTTACATTTGGTATTGCCACCGCTTGTTACATAGACATGGCCGAAATGGTCGACACCGAAAAGAAACTACGCAAATCCTTGCTGGAATGGGGCGTCACACGTGCCGAACGTCGCGCCTTTGAGTTGGTCAACGATGATGAGCGCCATTGCCAGGAGTGCAACACTACCTGCTTTTTGTCGGCCGTTGCCTGTGAGTGCAACGATAAGCTGATTGTCTGTCTGCGTCACTACACCGTACTCTGCGGCTGTGCACCAGAGAAACATACACTCATCTATCGCTATACCCTGGATGAGATGCCACTCATGCTGCAAAAGTTAAAGGTCAAGGCGCACAGCTTTGAACGTTGGCTATCACGTTGTCGCGACATTGTCGATGCACATACGCCGACAACGGTGACGCTTTCCGAGCTGCAGGAATTGTGCAAGGAGGCCGAAACTAAAAAGTTTCCCTCATCGCTGCTTATCGATCGTCTTAATGCGGCGGCTATTGAGGCCGAGAAATGTGTCACAGTCATCCAACAGCTAGGCATTAATAAGGTAATAAATTATTATCATAATAATTATTTAAATTTTTTTTAACACTTTTATATTAACAATATTTCGATATGAATCATAATAACTTTGTGTATTAAATCATTCTTAAAACTTGAAGCATATATAATTAATTAACATTTTAAGCATTATGATTGCTCTCATCATTTTTTGTATCGATAAAATAAACCAAAAATATATAATTCCAAAACTTATATATTCCAGGTACGGACTCGATCCGATCACAATCAGGAGGCAGCACAATATAAATTGACCATGGAAGAACTTGAGTTGTTTGTACAGGAAATTGATAATTTATGCTGTATCATTGATGAGGGTGCCTCGGTGCGTGAGCTACTGGTTTTGGGCAAACAATTTGTGGAGCGAGCCAAGGCGCAGTTGCAACTGTCACTGGAGGTGCTTGAGGAGAATGAACTGGAGACACTAATCAATGAAGGCAGCTCGTTGCGCATTGAACTGCAGCAGCTGGATCAGCTGCAGAAACGTCTCAAGCAATGCAAATGGTACAAACGCTCGCAGGGTTTGCGCGAGACAAGCTCTAAGTTGACCTACAAGGACGTGGAAACGCTGCTGCATACCGCTGCCGCTGACCTGGATCCCACCGATCCCTATGTGGATCGCGAGATGCGCAAACTGCAAACAATTGGTGCTGCAATCGAGGCATGGGAATTGCAAGCAGCCAAATATTTCCGCCGTCTCAATCAGCAGCATGAGCTGGCCGAGATTGAGCAGTTTCTTAAGTCCGCTAGCGAAATAAATGGACAGGTGCCTTCGCATGGCATGTTAAAGGATGCTCTGCGCAAGGCACGCGAATGGTTGCGCGCCGTGGAGCAACTGCAGCAGAACAATCATGTTACCTATTGTCACACTCTGGAGGCAATGATTGAGCGGGGTTTGAGTATACCCATACAGCTGGAGGAATTGGGCCGCATGCAGGGACATTTGAATAGTGCGCATCAATGGAAGGAGAATACGGCTCAAGCGTTCCTTAAGAAGGGCACGTTCTATACGCTGTTGGAGGTGTTGATGCCCCGTGCGGATGCCATTAATATTGACTCGGATCTCAAGCCGCGTTTCCAAGATGATTTCCTCAAGGACAAGAATCCCGCCGAAATTGTAGCCAGCTTCAAGCAAGCTGAGGAGCAGGAGCTGCGCGATATGCGCGATCTTCGTCGCCAGAATATGACCAAGAATTCATTGCGCGATGTATTTTGCCTATGTAAATCGGAATTCCGTGGTCTGATGTTCAATTGTCAGCTTTGCCGCGACTGGTTTCATGAGGATTGCGTCCCATCGCCGCCTGCAGCGCAGCCATTGACGGCGCAACAGAATGGCAATGGTGGAACAATTAATGGTGGCGCATCAGCTTCGACGCAAGCGAAATGGCTGTGTCCGAGCTGTGTGCGCTCGAAGCGTCCACGTTTGGAGACAATTTTACCGCTGCTCGTTCAATTACAACAGCTGCCCATCCGCCTGCCTGAGGATGAGGCATTGCGCTGTTTGGCGGAGCGTGCCATGAACTGGCAGGATCGTGCACGCAAAGCTCTTAGCAGTCCCGATGTTAGCGCTGCTCTGGACGCCATCTTGTTGCAACAGCAGAAGCGACGCACGGAAAGTGGCAGCGGTGGCATGGCTGTCCTGGGCAACATAAACAGTCCACGTAAACCGCGACGTCAACACAAGCAGGGCACAAACAACGCGTTACGCTCCGAATCAGACGCTGAGGATGTGGATGATGTTGATGATGACGACGATGACGATGAATGCCGGCTGCGCATTGTCGAAGATGGTTATAGCAATGATGAGGATGAGCAGCTGCCACGTTTATCATCAGCGAATACGCAAACCAACAACGGCAGCGGTGTCAACACCGCAGATCTCCTCAAGCTGCTTTCCGACAGCGAAATTGAGAATCTGCTCGAGCTTATGATGGAAGGTGACTTGCTGGAGGTGTCGCTCGATGAGACGCAAGAGCTGTGGCGCATACTGCAAACAATGCCGCCAACAATGCTGCAAGCGGAGGCCAAAGCACGCGTAGCACAGCATATGCAGCAGCAGCATTTGCAACAGCAGACACTGGGTGCAAATGCTCTCACAACTGGCGCCTCCTCGTCGAGCATACACAGCGGCGCTGATGATTCTAATGATAGCCTGCTTGTTCAAAATAGTCCAAGTCCCAATGCACAAGCTGTGCGCAATAAGAAGCGTCGTTCCAATGACTCTAGCAGCGCCAATGTGGCTGTGCCGCGCAAGAAACAAAATACGCCCAAGCAGACGCCGGGCAAAAAGCAAGCGGTACGCAAAAGCGATAGCAAGGCAAGCACCTCACCCGGCGTTGATGCCGATGCCGAGAATAAGCAGGCCAATGGTGGCAATACCACCAGCACCACAACAACAACACTAGTAACTCCAAACACAGCAACGCCGGGATCAGCTGCTGGAGCTGTTGGAACAATAGGCACAACTGCCACACCGACAGCCACAACCCCACCAGGCTCGGCTGGTCATAAGAAACGCAAGCGCACCACCACAACAACCAACAATAATAACAATAATAATAACAACAATAGCAGCAGCGGCGGCGGCAACAACAGTGGAAATAATAGCAATGCAGGCGGCACACCAACATCCATAACAGGTGGCGGGCAAAAGAAGCATGCGCAACGCACACAGCAAACGGCGCAGGAGGATGACGAAGAGGAATGTCGGGCAGAGAATTGCCATAAGCCAACTGGACGTGAGGTGGATTGGGTGCAGTGTGATGGTGGTTGCAACGAATGGTTCCACATGTACTGTGTGGGCCTGAATCGTAGTCAGATTAAGGCGGACGATGATTACATATGCATACGTTGCTCCAAGACGGTCAGTGTGGGCGTAGCTGGTGGCAGCAACAGTAGTCTAACGGTCACCACAACAACAACCAGCAGCTTGACGTTAAGCACAGGGACACCTGGTAAGCAGCGAGCAGCGCAATCGGCGCGGTAGATAGAATGTGCGAAAAAGTTTGCACAAGCAACAGGTTGGCAGCACCCTCGATAAAAGCAAGCTAAAGGTTATCGATCAACTGCTATCGCAGTGTTTATACACACACTTACACACACATCCATAGAAAGATCAGCAGCCGACACAGACACACACAAGCACGCTACTTTGTAGTACGTGTTTAAAACGGTATTTACTAAATGTTAGTAAAAAGTCACTTGAACGTTTTTTGTAGTACATATTTACTAATTATTGCTATTATTACACAAACGTATAAATGAAAAAATTACAAAAACAAAAAAAAGAAAGAAAGAAACTCCAACCAATCAACACACACAAACCCACATTTTTGAGAAATAAGAACTTTCAAATGTAAAATGTAAACAAATTGGTATATGTAAGCGCCAAGCCCATTTTGCGTTCGTAAAACGTTCTCTTACATTAAGTTGATGTACACTTATATATACATATATGTATATATATATATATATATATATATATAAAGAATTATATATAAACAGAAAAACATATATATATATATATATATTTAATTACCATTACCTGCTACTATTAGTTTTTTGTTAATTTAATTTACATTTTGTGTTCTTTTTTAAGTTTTGTGCGAAGCGCGCGCGCTCTTTACGTTTAATTTTTTAAAATTTCATTCAAAAATAAAAATAAAATTTCATAACTCAAAAGAAACAATAAAAGTTGTATTGCATACTGCATCTTTTTTTATTTCTGTACAGTTTTTCTGTTTACTTAAAGTGAAGAGCAAAGTAAAAGTTGATTGTTATTTTTATAAATAGATTCTTCCAAAATCGTTTTTATGCGATAATTTTATACGCGTGACGCGCTGTAATTAATTATTTTCATTTGTATGTTTTATTTAATTTTCTTGTACAAATCGATCGATTTGAAACAAAAATTGTAGCATAAATACCAAGAGTAATATAAAAAAAAAACGAAAAAACAAAAAAAAAACTTGTTGAAAAAACAAAATGATTATAATAAATTTAAAATAAATAAATTGCTCCCCTAATACTAAGTTTACAAATATAAAAAACAAATGAAAATAAATAAAATGTATAATTTTAATTTTAAATGTAGTAAGCAAATTAGAAAACAAGCGTTTATAAGTAAAATAAAAAATAAACAAAAAAATTTTAAAAAAGAATATACTTCTTAACGTACAACAAGAAAATTAGCTTAAAACTATGCGGTTAGAAAAGCAAAACACTTTGTAAAATCATTTTAAAAGCGTGTGTATAAAACAAAAACGTGGGTTACAAACATGCAAAATGACCCAAAACAAAACAAACAAACAAACAAAAAAAAGAACATACTATACCTTATCATTATAAGACGCAAACCATTTTATTTAATTAAGCTACGAGCCCACTTCACAACAAATCAATACCTTATGCCCCTTCCTTCACAAAACCCCACAATATGTAATTCTATTATACATATAAATAAATTATATATAAATAGTATTTAAAAAAAAAAACTTTGTTTTAATTTGCCGGCAAATGTTCAACCTAAACAGTGAAAATTGTGTCCTAACTGCAATGACTTGTGGCATCAACGTTTAATCTCCTACGCTTGGATTGATACGTGCACCAAACCACGTGCACGTCAGTTGCCACAGTTTATATATTTATAGCATGGCTGTGTTTTGGTTAACTTAAGGCTGGACTCTGATAACTTATTTACGTGGAAAATAGATATCGTTGTTATATTAACAAAAATAGATTAGTTTAGTAGTGACGAATCTGCCAACTACAAATTGTTTCTTCACCAAATTTTTCATGTTATACGTACATATATTGAGAATGCAGAGAACAATTGTCTAAGAATAATGGTAAGTTCATTATCTTTATAAGCCAAACAGGTAATGATATAATTTTATCTTATCGCTCAGCTGTTTTCTTTAAAAACTTCAATCTCGATGAATGATTCATTTGAATGCTTTATCATAATTATTTTATGTTTGAAGAAAGGCTCTCATCAAACTGTTAAAGAACTTTAAGATTTAAACACAAATTGAAAATCATTTTTATTATTGGATTATAAATTTATATAATTTAATATATGAACGTTTTTTGAACATAACATAAAATACAAAATTAACATTCAACTCCTGTCCATTACCTAAAATATCTACAATTACAAACATAAAATTCACCTGGTGCCAGGATATGTTTACGGCAAGCATAATATTTTTGATTTATTACGTTGTTTTCACGACAATTTTGTTCGCTCCTAAATTTCTTAACTTCTCTGCACTATTTGTTTTGATTAAAAATCGTTTATCAACAATGATAACAATATTTGTGTTACATAAACGGTCTAAAAGAAATTGGAAATAGAAAGGTCGATTAGATTATATGTCAGCAGAGAGCACTGAAGTGGAATGCCATGTAGTATCGTACGCTTATCAATTTCAATTGAAGTCAATTAGGTAACGATAATTTCAGCTGCATGTTTCATATTCAGCGATTCACATGACATGCAAAGTCATGTAATCAAAACTGAAAGCTTAGTTATCAAAACAACTCTAAAAGGAAATTTTAACAAGTTTGTTTTTT
Source organism: Scaptomyza flava (assembly GCA_030179655.1). Lineage (NCBI taxonomy): Eukaryota > Metazoa > Arthropoda > Insecta > Diptera > Drosophilidae > Scaptomyza > Scaptomyza flava. Next base: position 13,950,602 of record JARNME010000029.1, read on the forward strand.
TATTTTTATTACATACACATACGAGAATAGTACCTACATATTATGACTGTAGAACTAGAGTCGTGCATCGTTGGTTTTGTTAAGAATTTATTTTTGGTATTCAGTTTTATACTTCGTAGCAAGCTATCAAAAATAGTTAACTGTCGCATTAGGCGACATGTCATAAGTATGAATACATACATGTAACACATAGGACACGATTTACATATTATTTTTTTTCCATTCCAACTACATTTATGTGCTTGAGGTAACAATAATAATAATAATAATAGTTTAAATGATTAACCTTAACAGTTTTCCGTTGCCAACAAATGCTTTATATGTTTATATAACTACAAATTCAATAATTACATATGACAATTGAAAACCGCTGTGTGTGTGTTCGTGTATTTGTTGCATGTTCTATGTCTAAACGCTGAGATTATGAAATGCACGGAAACCCGCTTGTAAAATCATTGCATCTTTTGCACACTGGTTTTTTTTTTTTGGTCGGTTGGGTCGCTTTAGGAGGCGAGTCCACGCTGCCGACGCTTAACACGCGCATATGGACCCACCGAGGGATCCATGACAAAGTCATAGAGCACACGTGTCCAGCTGGTATGCTGTGGCATCGTCTCGTAGAACTCCTTAGCAATGCGCTTTACCTCCGGCAACCGGGAACCGGGCACAGCGGGAAAATCATGATGCTCATTGTGATAGCCCACATTGAAGGTGATCCAATTGAGTGGCCCATAATACGAATAGGTCTCAAAGCCCTTGGCGAACATATAGTGCTCCGATATGAAATGACCTGCCACGGGATGCAGTCCCATTGCCAGAATCGAACCAATTATCAGATAGGCCATCGCCTTCCAGCCAAAAAAGTAGACAACAGCCGCATTGAATGTCAGCTGAATGATCGTGTTGATGATCTCAAGGCGTGTCGGTGGTTTTGGATTGATTATAAGTGGGCGAAAAATGTAGAAGAACGGTTGCAGGCAAACCCACAAAAATTTCCCAAACGTTGTATCAAACAATTTCGCCTCTAGTAGTGTGGGTATATCCGTATCAATCACTTCATCGCCTTGATAACTGGAATTAAATAACAAAAAAATTTCAATCAAGATACATATTCAAATTAATGTTTTTGTTTAACCCTTTTCTAGTATTTACTTTAAACACATTTAAACCATAAAATAACTATGCACTATGTAATTCTGTTCAGTAAAACAAGAAAATTGTTTATAACTATAATCTACAGTTATCCATCAAGTAATCCTTTCAAAAATCATTTACACATTTCCTAAAATGTACATTTAATGCTTTGCGCGCCTTATCACTCCAATATTGGTAGCACTAATAGTCAAGATTTTCACGTAACTGTTAGATTAGATAAACGCGACCCACTCATTATTAACACCTTTGTCTCAGAGACACGTGATCCATGACAAGGCGACTGACTTAACTGTTATGTAGATCATCTCTAAAAGGTAAGTAAACTATATGAATTATAAAAATGATTATAATATCGTTATAAAGGTACGCATCTAAATATTTAACAACATCAGACCAAGGTTTCTTAAAACAGATTTATATTTAAAACAAATAGAAAGAATTTCATTTGTCAAACTGTTCTGTTTCACACCAAACTGTTAAAAGCTGTGCTAATTATATGAATAAGCATTGGAATGCTGTTAACGAAAAAAAGGCGCTGGTAAGCTTGTTCGAATTTTAGTTTAAAAACACGGTTCTTTTGCAACTGAGCCACAATCTAACAACCAATGTTGGAAGTGTTCACCTTCGAAGATAAGGATAGTTAAAAAACTGAGTTACTGGACAAGATAAAGACCAATGGGCAATGAGTCAGATTTAAACACGAATTTCTCGATTTGCTCTCTAACTTTGGTTTACTTCCAACTGTTGAAAAAATAAATCAATTAAACTGTAATTTTATTGGCATTCTAGGGGCTTGCCAGCGAAATGCTAACACAAACCACTCAAGTGTGAATGACTCAGAAATAAAGGTCGTTACTATATACGAGTAATCTGAATAAAACAAATAAAACCAGCACAAAAATATAAAAATTGATATACATCAAACACAGTTTAAATCCTATAAATTTTCAAAACTTATCGCAATCAATAATTCGCATACCGATGAGGTGAATATGCGAAAAGTTATAGTAAAATAAATATTGATAGTAATATTATTTTATGTCCACTGAGTTTTATGCCTAAGGAATAAAACATGTAAATACTTTGAAACGTCTCTTAATTCCATTGTACTACCATTTTACATACTTATATGATTCAATTTATATAAAAGTTCCACTCGCTGTTTGAGAAAAAGAGTGTGACAGGGGGAGATGAGGTGGAGTGACATTTAAGCAGTGTTGCACACCGACATCGCTGGTCTTGAAAAATAATATCGTGCAAACAGAGTGAGGGACGCAGGGAAATCTATCTAGTGCCAATGCCCCGGCAACAAATTGTTCACACACATTTTTAACACGCTTTTATTAGCTTCACTTGTATGTATGTAACTCTCCTTTGGACTAAAAGCAAGTGGCTTATTACTGTCAGTATATCGGGTCCAGTTTCGTGACCAAGCTTATGGAAGTCGAAAGGTTTGTTATCCAATGCGCCAAGTCAATTTTTTGTCAATAAAGATTTTAACATGTAATTATGACCAAAAATCGAATTTTATTTAAAGTTTGATATTCTCTAAATGCGAGTTTCAAAAGCAATAGCTTAAAAGTCATGGTTTGGCTTCTAGAATAAAACTGCATTTAAGAAATTACATTTAAATAAAATTCGATTTTTGGTCATATTCATGTTAAAATTTTATGACAAAAATTGACTGGGCATTGGTAAAAACTTTCGACTTCCATAACTTCCTCAAAAGTGACCCGATTTTCAAAAGCAATAGCTTAAAAGTCATGGTTTGGCTTCTAGAATAAAACTGCATTTAAGAAATTACATTTAAATAAAATTCGATTTTTGGTCATATTCATGTTAAAATTTTATAACAAAAATTGACTTGGGCATTGGTAAAAAACTTTCGACTTCCATAACTTCCTCAAAAGTGACCCGATTTTCAAAAGCAATAGCTTAAAAGTCATGGTTTGGCTTCTAGAATAAAACTGCATTTAAGAAATTACATTTAAATAAAATTCGATTTTTGGTCATATTCATGTTAAAATTTTATAACAAAAATGACTTGGGCATGGAAAAAACTTTCGACTTCCATAACTTCCTCAAAAGTGACCCGATTTTCAAAAGCAATAGCTTAAAAGTCATGGTTTGGCTTCTAGAATAAAACTGCATTTAAGAAATTACATTTAAATAAAATTCGATTTTTGGTCATATTCATGTTAAAATTTTATGACCAAAAATTGACTTGGGCATTGGTAAAATCTTTCGACTTCCATAACTTCCTCAAAAGTGACCCGATTTTCAAAAGCAATAGCTTAAAAGTCATGGTTTGGCTTCTAGAATAAAACTGCATTTAAGAAATTACATTTAAATAAAATTCGATTTTTGGTCATATTCATGTTAAAATTTTATGACCAAAAATTGACTTGGGCATTGGTAAAAAACTTTCGACTTCCATAACTTCCTCAAAAGTGACCCGATTTTCAAAAGCAATAGCTTAAAAGTCATGGTTTGGCTTCTAGAATAAAACTGCATTTAAGAAATTACATTTAAATAAAATTCGATTTTTGGTCATATTCATGTTAAAATTTTATGACCAAAAATTGACTTGGGCATTTGTAAAATCTTTCGACTTCCATAACTTCCTCAAAAGTGACCCGATTTTTAAAAGCAATAGCTTAAAAGTCATGGTTTGGCTTCTAGAATAAAACTGCATTTAAGAAATTACATTTAAATAAAATTCGATTTTTGGTCATATTCATGTTAAAATTTTATGACCAAAAATTGACTTGGGCATTGGTAAAAAACTTTCGACTTCCATAACTTCCTCAAAAGTGACCCGATTTTCAAAAGCAATAGCTTAAAAGTCATGGTTTGGCTTCTAGAATAAAACTGCATTTAAGAAATTACATTTAAATAAAATTCGATTTTTGGTCATATTCATGTTAGAATTTTATGACCAAAAATTGACTTGGGCATTGGTAAAAAACTTTCGACTTCCATAACTTCCTCAAAAGTGACCCGATTTTCAAAAGCAATAGCTTAAAAGTCATGGTTTGGCTTCTAGAATAAAACTGCATTTAAGAAATTACATTTAAATAAAATTCGATTTTTGGTCATATTCATGTTAAAATTTTATGACCAAAAATTGACTTGGGCATTGGTAAAAACTTTCGACTTCCATAACTTCCTCAAAAGTGACCCGATTTTCAAAAGCAATAGCTTAAAAGTCATGGTTTGGCTTCTAGAATAAAACTGCATTTAAGAAATTACATTTAAATAAATTCGATTTTTGGTCATATTCATGTTAGAATTTTATAACAAAAATTGACTTGGGCATTGGTAAAAATCTTTCGACTTCCATAACTTCCTCAAAAGTGACCCGATTTTCAAAAGCAATAGCTTAAAAGTCATGGTTTGGCTTCTAGAATAAAACTGCATTTAAGAAATTACATTTAAATAAAATTCGATTTTTGGTCATATTCATGTTAAAATTTTATGACCAAAAATTGACTTGGGCATTGGTAAAAATCTTTCGACTTCCATAACTTCGTCAAAAGTGACCCGATTTTCAAAAGCAATAGCTTAAAAGTCATGGTTTGGCTTCTAGAATAAAACTGCATTTAAGAAATTACATTTAAATAAAATTCGATTTTTGGTCATATTCATGTTAAAATTTTATGACCAAAAATTGACTTGGGCATTGGTAAAAAACTTTCGACTTCCATAACTTCCTCAAAAGTGACCCGATTTTCAAAAGCAATAGCTTAAAAGTCATGGTTTGGCTTCTAGAATAAAACTGCATTTAAGAAATTACATTTAAATAAAATTCGATTTTTGGTCATATTCATGTTAAAATTTTATAACAAAATTGACTTGGGCATTGGTAAAAACTTTCGACTTCCATAACTTCCTCAAAAGTGACCCGATTTTCAAAAGCAATAGCTTAAAAGTCATGGTTTGGCTTCTAGAATAAAACTGCATTTAAGAAATTACATTTAAATAAAATTCGATTTTTGGTCATATTCATGTTAAAATTTTATAATCAAAAATTGACTTGGGCATTGGTAAAAACTTTCGACTTCCATAACTTCCTCAAAAGTGACCCGATTTTCAAAAGCAATAGCTTAAAAGTCATGGTTTGGCTTCTAGAATAAAACTGCATTTAAGAAATTACATTTAAATAAAATTCGATTTTTGGTCATATTCATGTTAAATTTTATAATCAAAAATTGACTTGGGCATTGGTAAAAATCTTTCGACTTCCATAACTTCCTCAAAAGTGACCCGATTTTCAAAAGCAATAGCTTAAAAGTCATGGTTTGGCTTCTAGAATAAAACTGCATTTAAGAAATTACATTTAAATAAAATTCGATTTTTGGTCATATTCATGTTAAAATTTTATGACCAAAAATTGACTTGGGCATTGGTAAAATCTTTCGACTTCCATAACTTCGTCAAAAGTGACCCGATTTGCAAAAGCAATAGCTTAAAAGTCATGGTTTGGCTTCTAGAATAAAACTGCATTTAAGAAATTACATTTAAATAAAATTCGATTTTTGGTCATATTCATGTTAAAATTTTATGACCAAAAATTGACTTGGGCATTGGTAAAAATCTTTCGACTTCCATAACTTCCTCAAAAGTGACCCGATTTTCAAAAGCAATAGCTTAAAAGTCATGGTTTGGCTTCTAGAATAAAACTGCATTTAAGAAATTACATTTAAATAAAATTCGATTTTTGGTCATATTCATGTTAAAATTTTATGACCAAAAATTGACTTGGGCATTGGTAAAAAACTTTCGACTTCCATAACTTCCTCAAAAGTGACCCGATTTTCAAAAGCAATAGCTTAAAAGTCATGGTTTGGCTTCTAGAATAAAACTGCATTTAAGAAATTACATTTAAATAAAATTCGATTTTTGGTCATATTCATGTTAAAATTTTATGACAAAAATTGACTTGGGCATTGTAAAAACTTTCGACTTCCATAACTTCCTCAAAAGTGACCCGATTTTCAAAAGCAATAGCTTAAAAGTCATGGTTTGGCTTCTAGAATAAAACTGCATTTAAGAAATTACATTTAAATAAAATTCGATTTTTGGTCATATTCATGTTAAAATTTTATGACCAAAAATTGACTTGGGCATTGGTAAAAACTTTCGACTTCCATAACTTCCTCAAAAGTGACCCGATTTTCAAAAGCAATAGCTTAAAAGTCATGGTTTGGCTTCTAGAATAAAACTGCATTTAAGAAATTACATTTTAATAAAATTCGATTTTTGGTCATATTCATGTTAAATTTTATGACCAAAAATTGACTTGGGCATTGGTAAAATCTTTCGACTTCCATAACTTCCTCAAAAGTGACCCGATTTTCAAAAGCAATAGCTTAAAAGTCATGGTTTGGCTTCTAGAATAAAACTGCATTTAAGAAATTACATTTAAATAAAATTCGATTTTTGGTCATATTCATGTTAAAATTTTATAACAAAAATTGACTTGGGCATTGGTAAAAATCTTTCGACTTCCATAACTTCGTCAAAAGTGACCCGATTTTCAAAAGCAATAGCTTAAAAGTCATGGTTTGGCTTCTAGAATAAAACTGCATTTAAGAAATTACATTTAAATAAAATTCGATTTTTGGTCATATTCATGTTAAAATTTTATGACCAAAAATTGACTTGGGCATTGGTAAAAATCTTTCGACTTCCATAACTTCCTCAAAAGTGACCCGATTTTCAAAAGCAATAGCTTAAAAGTCATGGTTTGGCTTCTAGAATAAAACTGCATTTAAGAAATTACATTTAAATAAAATTCGATTTTTGGTCATATTCATGTTAGAATTTTATGACCAAAAATTGACTTGGGCATTGGTAAAAATCTTTCGACTTCCATAACTTCCTCAAAAGTGACCCGATTTTCAAAAGCAATAGCTTAAAAGTCATGGTTTGGCTTCTAGAATAAAACTGCATTTAAGAAATTACATTTAAATAAAATTCGATTTTTGGTCATATTCATGTTAAAATTTTATGACCAAAAATTGACTTGGGCATTGGTAAAAACTTTCGACTTCCATAACTTCCTCAAAAGTGACCCGATTTTCAAAAGCAATAGCTTAAAAGTCATGGTTTGGCTTCTAGAATAAAACTGCATTTAAGAAATTACATTTAAATAAAATTCGATTTTTGGTCATATTCATGTTAAATTTTATGACCAAAAATTGACTTGGGCATTGGTAAAAACTTTCGACTTCCATAACTTCCTCAAAAGTGACCCGATTTTCAAAAGCAATAGCTTAAAAGTCATGGTTTGGCTTCTAGAATAAAACTGCATTTAAGAAATTACATTTAAATAAAATTCGATTTTTGGTCATATTCATGTTAAAATTTTATGACCAAAAATTGACTTGGGCATTGGTAAAATCTTTCGACTTCCATAACTTCCTCAAAAGTGACCCGATTTTCAAAAGCAATAGCTTAAAAGTCATGGTTTGGCTTCTAGAATAAAACTGCATTTAAGAAATTACATTTAAATAAAATTCGATTTTTGGTCATATTCATGTTAAAATTTTATGACCAAAAATTGACTTGGGCATTGGTAAAAATCTTTCGACTTCCATAACTTCCTCAAAAGTGACCCGATTTTCAAAAGCAATAGCTTAAAAGTCATGGTTTGGCTTCTAGAATAAAACTGCATTTAAGAAATTACATTTAAATAAAATTCGATTTTTGGTCATATTCATGTTAAAATTTTATGACCAAAAATTGACTTGGGCATTGGTAAAAATCTTTCGACTTCCATAACTTCCTCAAAAGTGACCCGATTTTCAAAAGCAATAGCTTAAAAGTCATGGTTTGGCTTCTAGAATAAAACTGCATTTAAGAAATTACATTTAAATAAAATTCGATTTTTGGTCATATTCATGTTAAATTTTATGACCAAAAATTGACTTGGGCATTGGTAAAAAACTTTCGACTTCCATAACTTCCTCAAAAGTGACCCGATTTTCAAAAGCAATAGCTTAAAAGTCATGGTTTGGCTTCTAGAATAAAACTGCATTTAAGAAATTACATTTAAATAAAATTCGATTTTTGGTCATATTCATGTTAAAATTTTATGACCAAAAATTGACTTGGGCATTGGTAAAAATCTTTCGACTTCCATAACTTCGTCAAAAGTGACCCGATTTTCAAAAGCAATAGCTTAAAAGTCATGGTTTGGCTTCTAGAATAAAACTGCATTTAAGAAATTACATTTAAATAAAATTCGATTTTTGGTCATATTCATGTTAAAATTTTATGACCAAAAATTGACTTGGGCATTGGTAAAAATCTTTCGACTTCCATAACTTCCTCAAAAGTGACCCGATTTTCAAAAGCAATAGCTTAAAAGTCATGGTTTGGCTTCTAGAATAAAACTGCATTTAAGAAATTACATTTTAATAAAATTCGATTTTTGGTCATATTCATGTTAAAATTTTATGACCAAAAATTGACTTGGGCATTGGTAAAAATCTTTCGACTTCCATAACTTCCTCAAAAGTGACCCGATTTTCAAAAGCAATAGCTTAAAAGTCATGGTTTGGCTTCTAGAATAAAACTGCATTTAAGAAATTACATTTAAATAAAATTCGATTTTTGGTCATATTCATGTTAAAATTTTATGACCAAAAATTGACTTGGGCATTGGTAAAAATCTTTCGACTTCCATAACTTCGTCAAAAGTGACCCGATTTTCAAAAGCAATAGCTTAAAAGTCATGGTTTGGCTTCTAGAATAAAACTGCATTTAAGAAATTACATTTAATAAAATTCGATTTTTGGTCATATTCATGTTAAAATTTTATGACCAAAAATTGACTTGGGCATTGGTAAAAATCTTTCGACTTCCATAACTTCCTCAAAAGTGACCCGATTTTCAAAAGCAATAGCTTAAAAGTCATGGTTTGGCTTCTAGAATAAAACTGCATTTAAGAAATTACATTTAAATAAAATTCGATTTTTGGTCATATTCATGTTAAAATTTTATGACCAAAAATTGACTTGGGCATTGGTAAAAATCTTTCGACTTCCATAACTTCCTCAAAAGTGACCCGATTTTCAAAAGCAATAGCTTAAAAGTCATGGTTTGGCTTCTAGAATAAAACTGCATTTAAGAAATTACATTTAAATAAAATTCGATTTTTGGTCATATTCATGTTAAAATTTTATGACCAAAAATTGACTTGGGCATTGGTAAAAATCTTTCGACTTCCATAACTTCCTCAAAAGTGACCCGATTTTCAAAAGCAATAGCTTAAAAGTCATGGTTTGGCTTCTAGAATAAAACTGCATTTAAGAAATTACATTTAAATAAAATTCGATTTTGGTCATATTCATGTTAAAATTTTATGACCAAAAATTGACTTGGGCATTGGTAAAAATCTTTCGACTTCCATAACTTCCTCAAAAGTGACCCGATTTTCAAAAGCAATAGCTTAAAAGTCATGGTTTGGCTTCTAGAATAAAACTGCATTTAAGAAATTACATTTAAATAAAATTCGATTTTTGGTCATATTCATGTTAAAATTTTATGACCAAAAATTGACTTGGGCATTGGTAAAAATCTTTCGACTTCCATAACTTCGTCAAAAGTGACCCGATTTTCAAAAGCAATAGCTTAAAAGTCATGGTTTGGCTTCTAGAATAAAACTGCATTTAAGAAATTACATTTAAATAAAATTCGATTTTTGGTCATATTCATGTTAAAATTTTATGACCAAAAATTGACTTGGGCATTGGTAAAAATCTTTCGACTTCCATAACTTCCTCAAAAGTGACCCGATTTTCAAAAGCAATAGCTTAAAAGTCATGGTTTGGCTTCTAGAATAAAACTGCATTTAAGAAATTACATTTAAATAAAATTCGATTTTTGGTCATATTCATGTTAAATTTTATGACCAAAAATTGACTTGGGCATTGGTAAAAATCTTTCGACTTCCATAACTTCCTCAAAAGTGACCCGATTTTCAAAAGCAATAGCTTAAAAGTCATGGTTTGGCTTCTAGAATAAAACTGCATTTAAGAAATTACATTTAAATAAAATTCGATTTTTGGTCATATTCATGTTAAAATTTTATGACCAAAAATTGACTTGGGCATTGGTAAAAATCTTTCGACTTCCATAACTTCGTCAAAAGTGACCCGATTTTCAAAAGCAATAGCTTAAAAGTCATGGTTTGGCTTCTAGAATAAAACTGCATTTAAGAAATTACATTTAAATAAAATTCGATTTTTGGTCATATTCATGTTAAAATTTTATGACCAAAAATTGACTTGGGCATTGGTAAAAATCTTTCGACTTCCATAACTTCCTCAAAAGTGACCCGATTTTCAAAAGCAATAGCTTAAAAGTCATGGTTTGGCTTCTAGAATAAAACTGCATTTAAGAAATTACATTTAAATAAAATTCGATTTTTGGTCATATTCATGTTAAAATTTTATGACCAAAAATTGACTTGGGCATTGGTAAAAATCTTTCGACTTCCATAACTTCCTCAAAAGTGACCCGATTTTCAAAAGCAATAGCTTAAAAGTCATGGTTTGGCTTCTAGAATAAAACTGCATTTAAGAAATTACATTTAAATAAATTCGATTTTTGGTCATATTCATGTTAAAATTTTATGACCAAAAATTGACTTGGGCATTGGTAAAAATCTTTCGACTTCCATAACTTCCTCAAAAGTGACCCGATTTTCAAAAGCAATAGCTTAAAAGTCATGGTTTGGCTTCTAGAATAAAACTGCATTTAAGAAATTACATTTAAATAAAATTCGATTTTTGGTCATATTCATGTTAAAATTTTATGACCAAAAATTGACTTGGGCATTGGTAAAATCTTTCGACTTCCATAACTTCCTCAAAAGTGACCCGATTTTCAAAAGCAATAGCTTAAAAGTCATGGTTTGGCTTCTAGAATAAAACTGCATTTAAGAAATTACATTTAATAAAATTCGATTTTTGGTCATATTCATGTTAAAATTTTATGAACAAAAATTGACTTGGGCATTGGTAAAAATCTTTCGACTTCCATAACTTCGTCAAAAGTGACCCGATTTTCAAAAGCAATAGCTTAAAAGTCATGGTTTGGCTTCTAGAATAAAACTGCATTTAAGAAATTACATTTAAATAAAATTCGATTTTTGGTCATATTCATGTTAAAATTTTATGAACAAAAATTGACTTGGGCATTGGTAAAAATCTTTCGACTTCCATAACTTCGTCAAAAGTGACCCGATTTTCAAAAGCAATAGCTTAAAAGTCATGGTTTGGCTTCTAGAATAAAACTGCATTTAAGAAATTACATTTAAATAAAATTCGATTTTTGGTCATATTCATGTTAAAATTTTATGACAAAAATTGACTTGGGCATTGGTAAAAATCTTTCGACTTCCATAACTTCCTCAAAAGTGACCCGATTTTCAAAAGCAATAGCTTAAAAGTCATGGTTTGGCTTCTAGAATAAAACTGCATTTAAGAAATTACATTTAAATAAAATTCGATTTTTGGTCATATTCATGTTAAAATTTTATAACAAAAATTGACTTGGGCATTGGTAAAAACTTTCGACTTCCATAACTTCCTCAAAAGTGACCCGATTTTCAAAAGCAATAGCTTAAAAGTCATGGTTTGGCTTCTAGAATAAAACTGCATTTAAGAAATTACATTTAAATAAAATTCGATTTTTGGTCATATTCATGTTAAATTTTATGACCAAAAATTGACTTGGGCATTGGTAAAAATCTTTCGACTTCCATAACTTCCTCAAAAGTGACCCGATTTTCAAAAGCAATAGCTTAAAAGTCATGGTTTGGCTTCTAGAATAAAACTGCATTTAAGAAATTACATTTAAATAAAGTTCGATTTTTGGTCATATTCATGTTAGAATTTTATGACCAAAAATTGACTTGGGCATTGGTAAAAATCTTTCGACTTCCATAACTTCCTCAAAAGTGACCCGATTTTCAAAAGCAATAGCTTAAAAGTCATGGTTTGGCTTCTAGAATAAAACTGCATTTAAGAAATTACATTTTAATAAAATTCGATTTTTGGTCATATTCATGTTAAAATTTTATGACCAAAAATTGACTTGGGCATTGGTAAAAATCTTTCGACTTCCATAACTTCCTCAAAAGTGACCCGATTTTCAAAAGCAATAGCTTAAAAGTCATGGTTTGGCTTCTAGAATAAAACTGCATTTAAGAAATTACATTTAAATAAAATTCGATTTTTGGTCATATTCATGTTAAATTTTATGACCAAAAATTGACTTGGGCATTGGTAAAAAACTTTCGACTTCCATAACTTCCTCAAAAGTGACCCGATTTTCAAAAGCAATAGCTTAAAAGTCATGGTTTGGCTTCTAGAATAAAACTGCATTTAAGAAATTACATTTAATAAAATTCGATTTTGGTCATATTCATGTTAAATTTTATGACCAAAAATTGACTTGGGCATTGGTAAAAATCTTTCGACTTCCATAACTTCGTCAAAAGTGACCCGATTTTCAAAAGCAATAGCTTAAAAGTCATGGTTTGGCTTCTAGAATAAAACTGCATTTAAGAAATTACATTTAAATAAAATTCGATTTTTGGTCATATTCATGTTAAATTTTATGACCAAAAATTGACTTGGGCATTGGTAAAATCTTTCGACTTCCATAACTTCCTCAAAAGTGACCCGATTTTCAAAAGCAATAGCTTAAAAGTCATGGTTTGGCTTCTAGAATAAAACTGCATTTAAGAAATTACATTTAAATAAAATTCGATTTTTGGTCATATTCATGTTAAAATTTTATGACCAAAAATTGACTTGGGCATTGGTAAAAATCTTTCGACTTCCATAACTTCCTCAAAAGTGACCCGATTTTCAAAAGCAATAGCTTAAAAGTCATGGTTTGGCTTCTAGAATAAAACTGCATTTAAGAAATTACATTTAAATAAAATTCGATTTTTGGTCATATTCATGTTAAAATTTTATGACCAAAAATTGACTTGGGCATTGGTAAAAATCTTTCGACTTCCATAACTTCGTCAAACGTGACCCGATTTTCAAAAGCAATAGCTTAAAAGTCATGGTTTGGCTTCTAGAATAAAACTGCATTTAAGAAATTACATTTAAATAAAATTCGATTTTTGGTCATATTCATGTTAAAATTTTATGACTAAAAATTGACTTGGGCATTGGTAAAAATCTTTCGACTTCCATAACTTCCTCAAAAGTGACCCGATTTTCAAAAGCAATAGCTTAAAAGTCATGGTTTGGCTTCTAGAATAAAACTGCATTTAAGAAATTACATTTAAATAAAATTCGATTTTTGGTCATATTCATGTTAAATTTTATGACCAAAAATTGACTTGGGCATTGGTAAAAAACTTTCGACTTCCATAACTTCCTCAAAAGTGACCCGATTTTCAAAAGCAATAGCTTAAAAGTCATGGTTTGGCTTCTAGAATAAAACTGCATTTAAGAAATTACATTTAAATAAAATTCGATTTTTGGTCATATTCATGTTAGAATTTTATGACCAAAAATTGACTTGGGCATTGGTAAAAATCTTTCGACTTCCATAACTTCCTCAAAAGTGACCCGATTTTCAAAAGCAATAGCTTAAAAGTCATGGTTTGGCTTCTAGAATAAAACTGCATTTAAGAAATTACATTTAAATAAAATTCGATTTTTGGTCATATTCATGTTAAATTTTATGACCAAAAATTGACTTGGGCATTGGTAAAAACTTTCGACTTCCATAACTTCCTCAAAAGTGACCCGATTTTCAAAAGCAATAGCTTAAAAGTCATGGTTTGGCTTCTAGAATAAAACTGCATTTAAGAAATTACATTTAAATAAAATTCGATTTTTGGTCATATCATGTTAAATTTTATGACCAAAAATTGACTTGGGCATTGGTAAAAAACTTTCGACTTCCATAACTTCTTCAAACGTGACCCGATTTTCAAAAGCAATAGCTTAAAAGTCATGGTTTGGCTTCTAGAATAAAACTGCATTTAAGAAATTACATTTAAATAAAATTCGATTTTTGGTCATATTCATGTTAAAATTTTATGACTAAAAATTGACTTGGGCATTTGTAAAAAACTTTCGACTTCCATAACTTCCTCAAAAGTGACCCGATTTTCAAAAGCAATAGCTTAAAAGTCATGGTTTGGCTTCTAGAATAAAACTGCATTTAAGAAATTACATTTAAATAAAATTCGATTTTTGGTCATATTCATGTTAAAATTTTATGACCAAAAATTGACTTGGGCATTGGTAAAAATCTTTCGACTTCCATAACTTCCTCAAAAGTGACCCGATTTTCAAAAGCAATAGCTTAAAAGTCATGGTTTGGCTTCTAGAATAAAACTGCATTTAAGAAATTACATTTAAATAAAATTCGATTTTTGGTCATATTCATGTTAAAATTTTATGACCAAAAATTGACTTGGGCATTGGTAAAAAACTTTCGACTTCCATAACTTCCTCAAAAGTGACCCGATTTTCAAAAGCAATAGCTTAAAAGTCATGGTTTGGCTTCTAGAATAAAACTGCATTTAAGAAATTACATTTAAATAAAATTCGATTTTTGGTCATATTCATGTTAAAATTTTATGACCAAAAATTGACTTGGGCATTGGTAAAAATCTTTCGACTTCCATAACTTCTTCAAAAGTGACCCGATTTTCAAAAGCAATAGCTTAAAAGTCATGGTTTGGCTTCTAGAATAAAACTGCATTTAAGAAATTACATTCAAATAAAGTTAGATTTTTGGTCATATTCATGTTAGAATTTTATGACTAAAAATTGACTTGGGCATTTGTAAAAATCTTTCGACTTCCATAACTTCGTCAAACGTGACCCGATTTTCAAAAGCAATAGCTTAAAAGTCATGGTTTGGCTTCTAGAATAAAACTGCATTTAAGAAATTACATTTAAATAAAATTCGATTTTTGGTCATATTCATGTTAAAATTTTATGACCAAAAATTGACTTGGGCATTGGTAAAAAACTTTCGACTTCCATAACTTCCTCAAAAGTGACCCGATTTTCAAAAGCAATAGCTTAAAAGTCATGGTTTGGCTTCTAGAATAAAACTGCATTTAAGAAATTACATTTAAATAAAATTCGATTTTTGGTCATATTCATGTTAAAATTTTATGACCAAAAATTGACTTGGGCATTGGTAAAAATCTTTCGACTTCCATAACTTCCTCAAAAGTGACCCGATTTTCAAAAGCAATAGCTTAAAAGTCATGGTTTGGCTTCTAGAATAAAACTGCATTTAAGAAATTACATTTAAATAAAATTCGATTTTTGGTCATATTCATGTTAAAATTTTATGACCAAAAATTGACTTGGGCATTGGTAAAAAACTTTCGACTTCCATAACTTCGTCAAACGTGACCCGATTTTCAAAAGCAATAGCTTAAAAATCAGGGTTTGGCTTCTAGAATAAAACTGCATTTAAGAAATTACATTTAAATAAAATTCGATTTTTGGTCATATTCATGTTAAAATTTTATGACCAAAAATTGACTTGGGCATTGGTAAAAATCTTTCGACTTCCATAACTTCCTCAAAAGTGACCCGATTTTCAAAAGCAATAGCTTAAAAGTCATGGTTTGGCTTCTAGAATAAAACTGCATTTAAGAAATTACATTTAAATAAAATTCGATTTTTGGTCATATTCATGTTAAATTTTATGACCAAAAATTGACTTGGGCATTGGTAAAAATCTTTCGACTTCCATAACTTCCTCAAAAGTGACCCGATTTTCAAAAGCAATAGCTTAAAAGTAATGGTTTGGCTTCTAGAATAAAACTGCATTTAAGAAATTACATTTAAATAAAATTCGATTTTTGGTCATATTCATGTTAGAATTTTATGACCAAAAATTGACTTGGGCATTGGTAAAAAACTTTCGACTTCCATAACTTCCTCAAAAGTGACCCGATTTTCAAAAGCAATAGCTTAAAAGTCATGGTTTGGCTTCTAGAATAAAACTGCATTTAAGAAATTACATTTAAATAAATTCGATTTTTGGTCATATTCATGTTAAAATTTTATGACCAAAAATTGACTTGGGCATTGGTAAAAAACTTTCGACTTCCATAACTTCCTCAAAAGTGACCCGATTTTCAAAAGCAATAGCTTAAAAGTCATGGTTTGGCTTCTAGAATAAAACTGCATTTAAGAAATTACATTTAAATAAAATTCGATTTTTGGTCATATTCATGTTAGAATTTTATGACCAAAAATTGACTTGGGCATTGGTAAAAACTTTCGACTTCCATAACTTCCTCAAAAGTGACCCGATTTTCAAAAGCAATAGCTTAAAAGTCATGGTTTGGCTTCTAGAATAAAACTGCATTTAAGAAATTACATTTAAATAAAATTCGATTTTTGGTCATATTCATGTTAGAATTTTATGACCAAAAATTGACTTGGGCATTGGTAAAAAACTTTCGACTTCCATAACTTCCTCAAAAGTGACCCGATTTTCAAAAGCAATAGCTTAAAAGTCATGGTTTGGCTTCTAGAATAAAACTGCATTTAAGAAATTACATTTTAATAAAATTCGATTTTTGGTCATATTCATGTTAGAATTTTATAATCAAAAATTGACTTGGGCATTGGTAAAATCTTTCGACTTCCATAACTTGGTCAAAACTGACCCGATTTTCAAAAGCAATAGCTTAAAAGTCATGGTTTGGCTTCTAGAATAAAACTGCATTTAAGAAATTACATTCAAATAAAATTCGATTTTTGGTCATATTCATGTTAGAATTTTATGACCAAAAATTGACTTGGGCATTGGTAAAAAACTTTCGACTTCCATAACTTCGTCAAAAGTGACCCGATTTTCAAAAGCAATGTCTCAAAAGTCATGGTTTGGCTTCTAGAATAAAACTGCATTTAAGAAATTACATTTAAATAAAATTCGATTTTTGGTCATATTCATGTTAGAATTTTATGACCAAAAATTGACTTGGGCATTGGTAAAATCTTTCGACTTCCATAACTTGGTCAAAACTGACCCGATTTTCAAAAGCAATAGCTCAAAAGTCATGGTTTGGCTTCTAGAATAAAACTGCATTTAAGAAATTACATTTAAATAAAATTCGATTTTTGGTCATATTCATGTTAGAATTTTATGACCAAAAATTGACTTGGGCATTGGTAAAATCTTTCGACTTCCATAACTTGGTCAAAACTGACCCGATTTTCAAAAGCAATAGCTCAAAAGTCATGGTTTGGCTTCTAGAATAAAACTGCATTTAAGAAATTACATTTAAATAAAATTCGATTTTTGGTCATATTCATGTTAAAATTTTATGACTAAAAATTGACTTGGGCATTGGTAAAATCTTTCGACTTCCATAACTTCGTCAAAAGTGACCCGATTTTCAAAAGCAATAGCTTAAAAGTCATGGTTTGGCTTCTAGAATAAAACTGCATTTAAGAAATTACATTTAAATAAAATTCGATTTTTGGTCATATTCATGTTAGAATTTTATGACCAAAAATTGACTTGGGCATTGGTAAAAAACTTTCGACTTCCATAACTTCCTCAAAAGTGACCCGATTTTCAAAAGCAATAGCTTAAAAGTCATGGTTTGGCTTCTAGAATAAAACTGCATTTAAGAAATTACATTTAAATAAAATTCGATTTTTGGTCATATTCATGTTAGAATTTTATGACCAAAAATTGACTTGGGCATTGGTAAAATCTTTCGACTTCCATAACTTCGTCAAAAGTGACCCGATTTTCAAAAGCAATAGCTCAAAAGTCATGGTTTGGCTTCTAGAATAAAACTGCATTTAAGAAATTACATTTAAATAAAATTCGATTTTTGGTCATATTCATGTTAAAATTTTATGACCAAAAATTGACTTGGGCATTGGTAAAAAACTTTCGACTTCCATAACTTCCTCAAAAGTGACCCGATTTTCAAAAGCAATAGCTTAAAAGTCATGGTTTGGCTTCTAGAATAAAACTGCATTTAAGAAATTACATTTTAATAAAATTCGATTTTTGGTCATATTCATGTTAGAATTTTATGACCAAAAATTGACTTGGGCATTGGTAAAAAACTTTCGACTTCCATAACTTCTCAAAAGTGACCCGATTTTCAAAAGCAATAGCTTAAAAGTCATGGTTTGGCTTCTAGAATAAAACTGCATTTAAGAAATTACATTCAAATAAAGTTAGATTTTTGGTCATATTCATGTTAGAATTTTATGACCAAAAATTGACTTGGGCATTGGTAAAAAACTTTCGACTTCCATAACTTCCTCAAAAGTGACCCGATTTTCAAAAGCAATAGCTTAAAAGTCATGGTTTGGCATCTAGAACTGCATTTAAGAAATTACATTTTAATAAAAATTTTTTCAAAATTTTTTTAACAAAAATGGACTTGGGCATTGCAATGCCCAAGTCAATTTTTGATTATAAAATTCTAACATGAATATGACCAAAAATCGAATTTTATTTAAATGTAATTTCTTTAATTTCGGTGTTGCACACCGACATCGCTGGTCTTGAAAAATAATATCGTGTAAACAGAGTGAGGGAGGCAGGGAAATATATCTAGTGCCTACGCCCCGGCAACAAATTGTTCACATACATTTTTATTAAACAACCGGCACGTAGCACCGAGAGCGCATGTATGTACTTGCTGTATTTGTATATGTTTGTGACTTATGAGTGTGCCTAACCGCAATCACGTCATCAAATCAACAGATTAGAATTTTAAGCTTACCGGTGATGCTCCAGATGATATTTCCTAAACGATATGCTCATGGGCAGTCCAATGGGTAGATTGCAAATGAAACCCAAAATCCGATTGTGCATGGGCCGACTGTGTCCGAATGCAAGATTATGTGCTATTTCATGCACGGCCAACATTAGCGAGTGGTTCAGAATGCCGCCAAAGCAATATGCCATTACTATCAGCCATGGCCATGACAAGTCCTTGACAATGAATAGCGCCAGTAATTGTGTTAGTACCATTGCGCCTGCTATCCATTTAAAGTTGGGATCATGGCCAAATAGTTTCTTGATTTGCGGATACTTTTCGAGTATAATTTTACGACGTGACGCATGCGGCTCTTCCGTATAAACCCATTCGAAATCACTGCGAGATACTTTTTGTCCCATTTTTTTGTTTTTTACTTTATCTGGTTACTATTGATGTTATGTTTGACGTCTCAGAAAAAAAGTTTTGGCATTATCGACCGAATCGAGAGTTACAAAAAAGTAGGCGACATCGGCGAAGTGAAAAATGTTAATGAAGCCGCATTAGCAACAAAGCCGACAACACACCCACACAAAAACCAGTGCTGGTTAAGGCCATGATGCAGGGCTGATATGCGTCTATCGATTACAAATCAGCTGACTATTGAGTGCTGCCAACTTCTTACAATTTGTTCTTAAAATTATATGAGCCGTTTTCACCTACAGGTGCTAATTGCATCTGGGCAGATCGACATTTTTTCCTGAAAAATTAATGCACAGCAGCTGTGTTTGTTCGCCATTTTATACAATAATTTATAATTGTGATCATTAGTTTGTATTGTAGTACATTATTTAAATTTCGTATTTCAAACAATTTCATTAAAGTTATGCTCAAAAAATTGTTGCGATGTGTGTTAGGCACCAAGCTGCTGCCACTGCTGATCTTATTTACGTGCTGTTGTGGAGCAAAGTAGACTCCACTCCGATATTCTTGCTTTTGCATGCTATTCTTATTCTTCTTACGTTATGGTTTGTCGGCGATTGTGACGTCACCTGGCTGACTGACTGATCAGCTGCTGTTGTTATTTTTAGTCTATGTGTGTGTGTGTTTGTGTACGTTATTTTAAACATAAAAGTGGGTACATATAATTTTTGTATTGTTTTTAATATATTTTTTTTTTATCAATAGTTCTAGAAAATGCTAAAACAGTGTGGTTGTTATTGTTGTTGTGGCCTGCTGCACACACAACAACAGACAGATGTTGTTGTCGTGTTGTTGTATCCTTGTTTTAGCGTTTTTAATGTGTAGACTTCTTATTTGTTGCTTGTTGACGACGCAGTTGCTTTAAATTGATGTTACAGCTGATGATGTTCTTCTGTTTTTCTTGTTTGGTTGATGCGATTAGGAATAGGGCAAAGCGACAGACAGCTTTGTTGTTGTTGCTATTTGAATGGTGTTTAATTTCTCTGTTAACGCTTTGACGATGCACAGTTGTTATTATTGATGCTCCTGCTGCTGCTGTTATATTGTTGTTTGAATAAATATTTAACGTGAATTTAGTTTTTAATTGTTGTAACTTGCTTTTAATTGTTTGCGCAACTTTTTGCTGTAATAGCTCACTCACTTTTCTAGTTTATTTTCTTGTATTATTTTTTGCTCAACAAAATATTTAAATCAAATCGGCAATATTAGCAGGCATTTCCTCAATAGTAGTATGATAAAATTGTTCAATGTCCTTAAGGATTCGTCGGTCATCATCTGTGATGAAGTTGATCGCAACACCCTTGCGACCAAAACGACCACCGCGACCGATTCTATAAAAGATATTTTATAGATGAATACAAATTGATTGAAATTTTGTTGCATTGTTTTTACACTTACCTATGAATGTAGTTCTCGCGGTTCGAGGGCAGATCATAGTTGATGACCAAAGAGACCTGCTGCACATCAATACCACGCGCCAATAAATCAGTTGTAATCAGAACACGGGATGAGCCCGAACGGAATTGTTTCATGATAACCTCACGATCCCGCTGCTCCATGTCACCATGCATAGCCGATACGGTAAAGTTGTGGCTAGACATCTCCTGGGTCAACTGATCAACCTGTTTATGAAGAACACATTATTTATTAACTACATATAAGACGAAGGTTCAATGTTAACAAATTTAATAAAAGAACGTTAAATCTAAGTGGTTTATAGTTGAATAAATGTACTACTTTGCATAAGCTCACCTTGCGACGGGTATTACAGAAGATAACCGACTGCGTAATGGACAGCGTATCGTACAGATCGCACAATGTGCCCAGCTTCCAGTTCTCCTGCTTAACATTCACGTAGAACTGCTTGATACCCTCGAGGGTCAGTTCCTCCTTCTTGACCAGAATGCTAACTGGATCGCGCATGAAGCAACGGCTCACTTCGAGTACATCTGGGGGCATGGTGGCGGATAGCAAGATGACTTGCACATCGGGGGGCAGCATCTTGAACACATCCTGGATTTGATCTTTGAAGCCGCGCGACAACATCTCATCGGCCTCATCCAGCACGAACAGCTTGATAGACTGAGTGCGCAGCACCTTGCGATTGATCATGTCATAGACACGTCCTGGTGTGCCAACCACAACATGGCAACCAGACTCCAGAATGCGTGCATCCTCGCGGACATTGGTGCCACCAATGCAGGCATGCGAATGTACCTTCATGTACTCTCCAAGTGCCATCACCACACGCTGAATTTGGGTAGCCAACTCGCGAGTGGGGGCCAGGATCAGAGCTTGACATTCACGAACGGCCGTATCGATTTGCTGAAGAATTGCAATCGAAAAAGTAGCAGTCTTGCCAGTACCTAAAAAATGCCAAAACATTGCGATAAAATTAGTTAAGTTGATTCAATAAACTATAATGCAGATAAAAGATCAGTTATGTGTAGTCGAATAGAATTTGTTGTATCATTTCAATTGATAATAATCAAGTCCGATTTAAGCTGCTTAATAAGCAATACCAAGGAGGGCATCAAATTCATTTCTAACATAAACAACAATATCAATGTACTGAAATTTACAGATTTATTGCAACTACAAACTGCTGATGCATCTTTACATATAAATTCTAGGGATTTTGCGTGTCTATATTATTTACATCAAATTTTTGCATCATCAGCGATTTGACTTTAAGTCACGTTTCTTGGATAAACGCAGTTCTATTTAAGCGCACAAAAACGCGGTAAAAGTGATCGCAAAAAAAAAAGAGGCGCGCAAGCGTTTAGCCGCCAAAGCGTTGAGAGCGCACTCTCCGAAGAAATGAGAGAGTGGATTAAGAGTTTGAGAGAGCACATGCAGCAGAAATAGCAACAAGCAACGTAAACGACAGCTGAGTCACCGTTATCGTCGTCATCCGATGCTGATTATCGGACTTTCTGTACTTTCTCATTGAAGCGATATTTGTTTGTGCATTTTGAGTTGTTTTGTTGTATATACTAGTTTATATTACTCACCAGACTGGGCCTGGGCAATGACATCGCGACCCTTGACGCAAGGAATGATGGCGCGCTGTTGGATGGCTGATGGCTTCTCGAAACCGTAACCATAGATGCCGCGCAGCAGCTCCTCGCGCAAGTTCATGTCATCAAAATTGTCGTAAACCTCATGCCAGGTCGATTCGATGACGCCCTCAGGGTCCATGCCAGTGGGACCATCTTGAGGTATTTCACTTTCCCTATGAAAACAGCCAAAGAGACAAAGAAAAAACGACATCACAAACGGTGTCAGTAATACACAAATTATAAAATTTTTCTTTTGCTTGGCAAACAATTTTTTTTTTTTTTGGTTATGGCGAATCTGCGCTTGGCAACGAAAGGCAGAAACTGACGACAAAGAGACGTCGGTCGCAACTGCACGGAGTTTCAGCTGAAGGCAGGCGGGCGCCGCAGCAGCAGCAACAGCACTTACATTATCAACAATGAAAAATTGACTAGTTAAATTTGTATTCAGAATTTCGACGGCTTTAGCACCGTTCTGTTAAACAATATCTGTTTTAATTGTATGTCAAAAGAATTTAAACGAAAATTTTTTCTACAGAGTGCACACAAACGTGTTTTGTTGTGCGTGCTGCTCTGCGGTATTTTCACGTATGCGAGCGAATGCCAGTGTGAGTTTTAACGACCGCCAGGCGGCCTTTTGAGCGTCTCGTCATCGTCGTACTGAGTTATCGTGTGCGAAAGAGTGCACTAGATGTGTCAATGTCAGTGGTAGGGGTAGCTTCTGTAAGTGTGCATGTGTCTGAGCGGTAGAAAGCTATCAACTTATAACTGCAGTGTTGCATGTGCGTAGTAGTTGAAAATAGTAGTAGAAAGTAGGCAAAAAATAATTTTACAAAAGCAGGCAAGAATAAAGTAAGCCAACAGGCAAATTTAAGGCGTGTGTTTCAACCACTCGCAATATTGGTAGCGAACGAGTGCTGAAAGAGGAGACAAAATAGGCTGTGCTATCGCGGCACAACCACAAAATGATTTAGCTTTTTCCGCGAATTTCCCGCAAATGGAAAAATAAGTCATAAATCACAACAAGATACATATGTATTTAAGTTCAAATACTGTTTTCAATGTTAGCGTTGACATTGGTTCGTTTTACGTAGTCAATGTCCAGTAAGCGACCATGAGTCGAAGGCGTGAATGTGTGTGAGTGGGAGCGCGACGAAACTAATTTTTTTTGCAATGATTTCACTTTTGTTACGGTTCCATCCAGCAAAGAAAAAAAAGAAATAAACTCATATAACCTTCATTATAACTCATCGGGTGTCTTATTTTCTTTGTTATTTATTAATCCCGTGCCGTTTCCAAAGAAGAATATATATATTTGACCCAACACACGCACACAATCAACAACCACTGCATTCTCTCTTGACGTTTTCTGTCTCGCTCACTCTCTGTCAGTGTCGTCACTCGTGCGGCAACGTCCGCCGTCGTGTAAAAATTCTTTTCGTTTTGTGTTTCACATTTTGGGTTAAATTTTCTTTTGAAATTTTAAACAACATAGCTCACTCAAACTGTCTCAGTTTCGCTAATAAACTTTTGGAAACTTCCTTGTTAGTTTGTCTTTCACGTTTTATAAATTAATTCGTTAAATTATACTAACATTTTCTGATTATAATTTGGCACTTTTTATACACGTGCTGCTGATTGTTAAAATCAAGCAAAAGAGGCTCCATCTTGCAAAACTTTTAGAGATGTAAAGGAAACATTGATGCTATCGATACTTAAGAGCTTACTATCGTAAAGTTTATACCTAATTATGCATTTTCAAAGTGCTTACTCTTAAATTACATTGTATACGTACAACTACAATTATTCAATGATTATTAAAACCAATTTGTAAATCAACTACAATCAAAACTATAAAAAAAATTAATTCAACATTATCGATACTCAGAGTGCAAAGTTGGTGCTGCAATTTGACTTAAGATAAATGACTCAAATTAAACATATTTGGAACAAAGTTTTAAAATAGATCATATTTAATATTAAAATGAAAAATAAAAATTGTTTAAAAGCGTAGAAAGTATATCGATTACCAGTAATTTGTATTGTCGAAAACCTTAATTGTGTTATCGGCATTATACATATACATACATATGAATTAGTTATTGGAATCAAATTTATGCATATGATCAAACAATATGTAATGAAGATAAATAAAATACGGCCAATGCAGTTTTTGTTGAGCAAATTCTTTACAAAAGCTATATAATAAAAAATCAAGGAGGCAATGGATTGTAAGGATTAAATTGAATCGAAACTTTAAGGATCTCAATAATTAATGCATGTATGTTGTATTGGTTTTGCGAAATATTGCTATATATCCGATAGCTTACACGCATATCGAATATAAAAATATTCACTGCAACGCGAATTCTTATCGAGCTACATTGCTTAATCGATTAGACGTCACTATCGATGTTTCTGGCCATCTACAGTCAGTATAATTTCATCGCCGCATCGCATAGCGTGTGAAAAGTGTGAGTTTGCATTGAATTCTGGAAAATTAAGCTTAACAAATGAAAATGGTTTAAAATGTGACAGTTGTAATGAAGACTTGAGTGACCTTAAAGTTTAGTTTATTTAAAGAGTTAGCAGAATGGCGTAGTTTTTATAAATGGCAAAGTAACAAAAGTAAGGCCGACTCACTCACACGTACACACTCTTAGATTCGCCGACGGCGTTGGCTGCGCGCTTATGTACATACATACATATAAATGTGTATCAGTGTGCAAAAAAAAGAAATGGAAAAAAGTCCCGCAGCCGGTCTGTGGCTCGCCGCCTCATTGGAAGTAACATCTTGTCAAAAATTGGATGCTTGCCTTGCGTTTTCGTTTGCAAATTTTTCTTTGTGATCAGCATTAGCAGCTCGTTCAGGATAAATATGCATACTTCTTGTTTGTACATTTTTGGAACATTGTACATATTTAAATTGAAAAATCTATTTTTAATGTATGATTGACCATCATCATCGTTTACTCGACCGGCCAAAAAAGTGCTCAAGCTACGGCAGAAAAGGCCGATTCATAACACACACACACACGCTCTTTTAACGGGCAGGAGACTTGAGATTGTTGAGTCATCGCCTGCTCTCACTCACTCATTTGCATTCCGCTACCGGCGATTTATAACGGCTATATCTGCCATTTCGCTCGCACACATGCTCCAGCGCATTTATTTTTTGGCATTGCACTCGCTGAGTGGATCGGTGGGTGAGTGTGCCAGCGTCGGCGGCAGCTGTGACTCACGCGCGCTCTGAGTGTATTTTTCTCTCGATTTTCCATGCTTGGAGCCACTAAACATTTTGCATTCAATCGTTTTTGTCATTCTGTGCAAGTCGGACGTGTTGGGGCTACTGCTGTTGCGAACGGCTTACAGTGTGTGTGTGTGTGTGCTATCTCTCGCTGGCTGTGTTAGTGTGTTGCTTGTGAGTTTTTTTTTAAGAAACGGCAAAATTTATAAAAGAAAAAATGTAGATATCAAATTGAGAATACATTTCACATTTGATAAGTAGTCAAGTTCTAGTACGTTTAATTATCGTCAATTTCTCTACATCAATCTTTTCTACCCTCTCTCATTGCAGTTTAAATAAGTTTCCATAAGCAGATAAAGTAGAAAATCCCCAAGAGTTTCTCTCTCGCCTTACTAAATTTCTTGGTGGCGTGAAAAAGTGTGTAACAACCAAAGTAATAACAAAATAAAAGAAATACAACAAAGTAACGCGTGTGTAATACAGCAAATATATAAATATATATACATATTCAATAGTTTTTAACAACCACCGCCACAACAACAACAAATACACCAACATGAGCTGGCAAGATTATGTCGATAACCAACTTTTGGCTTCGCAGTGCGTTACCAAGGCCTGCATTGCCGGACACGATGGCAACATTTGGGCGCAGTCCACTGGTTTTGAGGTGAGTACCGTTAATCCAAATCTAACTTTTCTTTTCGCCAGCGAACTTGTCGACTGTGTTTTTACTCAAGTTCAAGGGTGTGACTGCTTAACACCAACACCCACACTCTCTGAGAGTGCGAGAGAAAAAGAGTGGCAGTCAAATGCATACACAGAAGGACTATTAGGTTGAGTAAAGTTTTTAATGAATAAGTTGCCTTATGGAATAACAACATTTGTGTAAATCCTGTGAATTCGTGAAAAGCAAAAAGTGTTTCATGGTTAAATAGGCTATGATAATAAATTAAAAATCATGTTTCTCCTTATGCTGTACACTCTTTTAACTTTTTAAATTCTTAAAATGAGAGGCACGCTGCCTCAATGTTTAAAAATTTCAAAATTACTTATATTTTTTCTGTACGTCCGCCATTTATACTTTAATTTCATTTGATAAAGAAACTCCCACCCTGTATGGGAGTGCACCCCCTGCAAGCGAGCGCTCTCTTTCTATCCGTCTCTCGATATTTCACACACACAGCCGCCTGCGCAGCGCGTGTGGCTCTTGCCTACTCAGCCTCTCGCCACTGTCTCCCGTTGCTGATGCTGTCACAGATAGTTATTATTTATAGCACAATTAGACATAGACGGACAAATTAGTTGGCGCTTAAATAGCTTATGTTCGTTATCAGAGTTAAAAAAAATAATAATTCGATTAGTTTGTGACTCATCTTATAAGAAACACTCTCTGTTCAGGTGGATTAGTCACTCAACTGAATGCTGAGCCAAACATGATTCGTCATTTAGAGTGCTTTTGATGAAAGGTGTTTGCCTGCATCGACTGAGCGCAGTTTGCTTGTATGTTTGTGCGTTTTCAAAGCCGGCACAGCAGATAGACATGCATGTGTGTCTTCTATTCAATACTGAAGTGCACTCTTTTTTTTTTACTCGTTAACTGAAGATAAAGAAAATGGCAGAGAGAGAGAGAGAGAGGAAAAAGTGGCCCTTATACTCTATTCACTGTTCGCCTCATATCATAAAACCACTACCCGGCCTTGTTTGCTCTTATCAATAACACACACACACCACTATAAATAGCGCACTTTTCCTCATCAGCTTTATGTGTGTGTGTGTGTGTGCGTTTAATATCTTTGTTTCGTCTATTTATCACAAAAAAATCAAAATACGCTCAAGTTTGAAGTCATTTGGAAGTAAATCGAGAGAGAAATGTATCTTGAAAAAATAAAATAAACGCAACGACAGTGCCGCGTCATCAGTAGTAGCGTCTACATTTTTATATGCGAGCCACGTTTTCGCATTTGTTTTATGAGTGTGTGCAACTTCCTGCTGACTTCGCCGTGCGCGAAGTATATAAAAAAGTTTGAATACGACATATTCACTTCATCCTTTGTTTGTGCGTCTGCTGTTCGCCCCATTTAAGCCTGGATTTTTTTTCATGGTGGGGCTTAAAGACCACTCCCTATGCTTTGTTTTCAGTGTATTTGTCGCAAACACTCTGTTTTTTTTAACAATATCTATAATTGTGGAATATCATAAGTATATATTTGAATTCCATTTCCCTAGCACTAAAATTAACAATTTTTTCTGCTTTTTTCATCATCATCATCCTTTGCTGTTGGCCGTTTGTTGTGTTTATGCAATTCTTCACACGCACGAATATCACTTTCATTTTAAGGTGGCCCCCAATGTTTCATGCTTACCCTTTTTATTTTGTCTTCTACTTTTCGGTAGCTTATTGCCTTTTGCATTTACTTACTACGTTCGTACGGATGAGTTACCTACTTTTTTTTTATCTGAAATTTATTGATACGCCATACATTTTCATGACTCATCGTAAAATGTATCGCTAAATTTAGTTAGATACATACATATATAGTTTTAGTTTTTGCAGGGATCAGCTGCTGTGCGGCATTGCCAGATATTTTTGTTTTGTTCTTCATATGAGTGTTTGTCATGCTATATAAGTAATATACGTGTTATATATGTACATATTTGTATGCTGGCGACTTTGGAGTCACAATTTTTGGACGCTTATCAATAACGTGTTTATGCGTTCCCAAGTTCACTAGTGCAAATATGTACAATATTTTTTTTAAGTAATTACAACTTTGAACAACACACTTAAAGAGCAATTTAAAAAAATAAAAACCCAATTCAATTTACTCAAAATTTTGTTTTTGTCCAGACGACCCCTGTAAGCCACAGTTGTAGTTGTTCTTGTATATTTTGGTGGTCATTGCCTTGCCTATTATTTGGTTGTGCTGCTTTAATTAGTTGAGTGCTTTTGATTAAATTATTAAACATTTTTGGCATATCTTTGGCTTTGTTCGCAAACCGGCTTTACAAACTGCGCTCTCTTTGCAAGCAGTCACTCAGTCGAGCGCGCGCTCACATACACACACACATATATATATATGTATATATAGATTTTTACGCTCAAATTGGAAACTTCTGGAACGATTTCCCTCTCTGTTTAGACTCTTTTTACCGGCTGGAATCATTTTAATATCTGGCGAATATGCCGCTACCATTAAACAAATAATTTAATTATGAACCGTGGCTTATCATTAAAATCTATTAATAACGTTGCAAAATTGAATGATGCTTGACAACAACGCACACATATAAAAATAGAGAGTGAGCGAAGAGTGTAAGTTGTTGTACGTTGTGTCCTGCTAATGTTAATGACACTTTGCGTGGGGTATGGCAACGCTGCTTTGCGTGAGCAAACTAGTTTTCTCTTCACAAGCACACAAATGTGAAGGTAAATGGTCAGCCGCTCCTTGCTTTGTTATTGTTGCTGCTGATGCAGCAACAGCGTGTCTCACGTTTTGTTAATGAGTTGGCTACGTTGCCTTCGTCCGTCGTCATCTTCATTTTCTGGGTGGTGAATGTTGATAGTGGTGGGTTTTTTATTTGCTCTCTCTTTGGCTCTCTCTCTCTCTCTCACGTCTGCTTGAGTGGGCTGATTACAAAATGAGTATTTTTTTTTTAAACTGCCACACGCCTTACTGCTGATACCACATTTCTTGCTAAGGACGTATATTATTAAGAAAAAAAAAACCCGTATATGCACGTACGAGTACGCAGGACGCATAAATTTAACAAATTTATGGCACGCGTGCGTGTGACTCATACGAATTTCCAGTGCTGCCAATACATTGCAATGATCATAATAATGTCATAAATAAAGTATCAACTAATGAATAAATTCAAAATTTACCGATTTGTTCACTGTTTGAGCTGTTCACTCTTTAGATATGTATCAATGCTAGAAAATTTTTGTTCATTCTTTTGAGGGAGCACTGTATTTAATTCCATAGAAAAGCAAAAAAAAAATAATGTGTATTTTTTGATTATTTGCAGGTTACGAAGGAGGAGCTGGCCAAACTGATTAGCGGATTTGATCAGCAAGACATTCTTACCAGCAACGGCGTTACATTAGCAGGCCAACGGTACATTTACCTCTCAGGCACAGATCGCGTAGTGCGCGCAAAACTGGGCAGAAGTGGAGTGCACTGCATGAAGACGACACAAGGTAAGTTAATCAAAATAAAATAAAATAAAACAAAAATAAAGTGGAGCTTATTTAACTGTTTCTATAAAGGATTTTTCGTTTATATATCTATAACGAATTGGAATAAAAAAGAAAGCACGGGCAACAACATTATCATACTTTTGGCTTTATTTATTTCTTTGTTTTTTTTTTGCCTTCAAGAATGAAATCCCCAGCTAAGCGTTGCAACTTTGTCAGTAGCCCCTAGCTATAAAAATGTGATAAGCATTTAAAAGCGAGCGATCACATATGTACATATATATATATATATATTGTTTTTGCATCAGTTGGGCTATAAGAGAGATAAGAGCAGCAGTACCTAATAAAGCATACTAATTTTAAAATTTAACGCCAAGTAACAGCAACAGAACCAACAACCAGAAACTTAACGAGCTGTAAATGATAGGCAATCATTATATTCCTGCAGTTTTATGCTCCATTTTTCCGGTCATCTGGCAACCTCCATACAAATGCAATTCTCAATTCTCTCTCTCATATGTCTTGCGAAAAAAAAATAACTCACTCAATTTTATTTTTTCTTTTTCTTTGCACCTTGTGCCTAAAAATGTTGTGAAAACTTTTGGAAGCAGCTGTCTGTCGTCTAACAATATTTGTGTATCTATGTTTGTGTGCGCCGCCATGAAACTAAATTTATTTATTTTTTTTTTAGCTTGTTTGCCGATTTCGACTTCTTCCATATATGTCTAGATTTGGTTTTATACAATTTGTTTTTTTTTTTGCCGCAACTGTTGCTCGTTGTCTCTGTCCGCTGCAGCAGCCGCAAAGCTCAAGGTTATTGCCATAATCCATTTCAAGTGCAAATGTTGCACAGAATAAGCCGTAAAAGTAGCTAGTGTAGCTAGCATATAAATGGAAATAGTAGGCAAGAAACTGGCATAAAATGGCAAACTGGTCTCCCTCTTTCTCTCTTGCTCTACAGTGTGTGTGTGTGTGTATGCTAGTGTGTATTTGTATACGTATGCATGTTGGCGCCTGGGATTAGTCTCTTTGGCCTCTTGCTTTGTCTTTATTTGGCATTAAATTTGAGCTTTTCGAGGCTTTGGCATTTGAACAGCTGATCGAATGCACGCACATACGATGGCTTACAATCGATTCAAATTACTAAGCACTTGATTAACCGCAAATTGCACTTTGCTGGCTAAACGACCATCGCAGCTTAAGATTGCCTTACAATGTAATATGATTGATACGCTTCGTATAACCCAAGGCATGCAAAGCGCGCGAGTGTTAATAATGATATGTAATATGTATTTACAATTGCGTTATCAAACAAAATGTCACGTAAACAGTTTTATTTTTATCGCTATCAGTTATCGATTGACTGATATATTGGCAGTTCTCTCTTATACGTGGGTGTTGGGTATTGAGTGCTTCCAGCTGTTTCTGTTAATTGCAGGGCTACAAGTGTGTGTGTGTGTGTGTGTATTGTGCGCTCCTATATGTATGCTTATTTTTATCTCGCTCGCTCTCGCTTGCAGACATGACACTTAACATTTGGTTTATTGACCCCAGTTCAAAAATTTGTTGTTGTTTTTGGGTGGCTTTGATTTGATTTGCTTGGAACGTCGTCAATCAATTGGGTTAACAGCAATTTTCTGCTGCACAATTGATTAATGTGTAGCGAGGAGAGCTCCCCAACGAACAGCCACTTGACTCCGATTTGTAACGCGAGATTCGCTTACAATTCTCAGTATTCTCAAAGATGTACACACACCGGAGACTTGTCATTCAATATACAATTGTGTGGCTGTTTATCTATGGCCGGTCTGTCCGGTTTTCACCTGGTCCACAGTCGCTCTCTCACTCCGCTTTGTTGCGCGTTTTATTCACAATAATCATCTTGGTTGATGATGTTGTGTAAAAATACGGTTAATTCTTGTTTTTCTATTGCTGTGCTCTATTGCTTTCTTTCCATTCGATATGTGTGTGTGTGTCTTATATTGTCAACCGGATAAGCAGCAAAGAAACACGTGCATGTGTGTGTAATTATGTAGCCATGTTGAAATAGCTTAACAGATTTCTAGGTCTGATTAAATTTTATGTCTCAGTGGAGAATGTGGAGTGTTGGATAATTCTGACAAGTGGCTATTGGGCAACTGTAAATGCAGCTGCGTATTATCGATAACAACATAAGTGCTGAAAATATATTAAGTCTTTTTAACTGAATTTAAAAATATGTAAAAAAAAAAAAATAACTGAACTAATTCTAAAAATTTTTATTTATGTTTTACAGCCGTCATTGTTTCCATCTACGAGGATCCTGTACAGCCCCAGCAGGCCGCTTCTGTGGTGGAGAAACTTGGAGATTATCTGATTACTTGCGGGTACTAGAAAATAAAATATTAAAAAAGAACACAACACCATCAACAATTACCAACACTGCAACAACACAGCAACAAATTCGATAAGAAAGCTTAAATGAACTAAAAACCTAAAAGCAAGAAAAAAGTAATTATGTATTAATATTTAAATTTACTATAAAATGCCAAGAAACTTTTGAGATAATTTGTGGTCAAGCAAATCAGATACCGATGTCAAAAAATCGAGCAAAAAAATGATCACCCAAAAAAAAAAACCTCTTCAAAAAAATTATAAATTTCTGCATTATTATATTTAAACATTTTTGGTTCATACGATAAAAATAAAAAACAAAAACAAAACAAAATAAACTCAAAATTAAAGAAATTGTATTGGAAAGTATTTTGTAAGCAACAAGAAATAACAACAACAACCACGCAAAGCAACGCAAGCAAAATTTTTGAAAACATTTTTGTACAGCAATATAGTGCATACATACATATATATACACCGATCTATATAAACACACAGACTATTAAAAGTGAGTGAGACAGGGTGTTGAGAAATGAAATGAGAAAGAGAGAGAGAGGGAGAGATAAGTCAGTCAAGCAGCGATATATACAGAAAATACCAACCAATATAAATGAAAATTTATATATATTTATATATGTAAACTATTTGGAGAAACCGTGAAGCTCTATTTTTATGTGGCAGGAAAGATACATACATACATACATATGAAAACATACAAAAAACAGCCGCAGTGAGTGGTAGCATTTTTTATACAAGTAAACTTTGAGAAAATGTGTAATATTGAAATGAAAAAACAAAAAAAACGAACAGTCTTTTAGCCATATTTAAAATATGCTCATCCATTGGGTTAGGTAAACAGATATATTCTCGAAACACCAACACACGCACACATACAACTGTACGTTTGTATTTCGTTTTCCAACCGTCTCATCTAGCCATACATATATAGATACATACATACATATAAACATACTTGGTCTCTTGAGCCATTTGCTCTCTGTATGCGCTTTTCATGTTTGTAATTTTTGCTATATTCATACATAAATACATACATTAAAAACAAAAAAACATCAACGCTAAAACGTACATACATACATAATTATCGATAAATGGCAATTTAACATATGTTTAAACGCTGAGCAACACTGTCCTTCTCCTGCCAGCCTCTGCCTGGATTGTGTTGGAAAGCGTTTCTGGAACATTCATTGCTGAATCATCCACAACAAAAGCAACAGTAAAATGAATTCGGTAATAACAATTGCCATTAACAACACATACATACATTAACATACACGACACAACGTCTAATGCATGCATGCAAAAAAAAAAAAAAAATGAAATATACAAAAAATTTAACTACTTACTACAACAAATCATAAATAAATGGCTTTTTATGTTAGTTAAACAAAGTCTTTTTTCCAACATATTTCCCTTATAATTTTTACGTAAAAGCGTCGATAAAGCAAACAAAAAAATTTCATAAGAAAAACAATGAATGCATAAATATAAAATTTAATATAAAATTAAAAAAAAGAAGAAATAAAAAACATATATAATACGATACTTTAATACTATTGAAATACAAAACGGAGCTTGGCAAAAATCCTGCTCATAAAAAATAACATTCAACATGTGTTTCTTTTTTAAAATACTGAAGTTCAACACAAAGGTGAGTTCAGTACATTGCCAATCGATAGATCAATGAACTCTGTTATCAACTCTCTGACCATTTAACAATTTCATCAAAATTTCAGCTATTTGTGACTTTGTGCTCTTTGTTTTTTTTTTTATAAAGAAGCAATGCTCTTCATGGAGCTTTTTTGTTCAAGGAAAATTGTCAACTTATTTTTATCAATGCGCAATCATTTTCAATGTCTGACGCAAATGCGCAATTATTTTTATAAATAATATACAAAAATGTGTGAACATGCCATGCGATGCCATACATATAAGCTGTCTTCTCGCAGCTGCTGCTCTTTCAGTAATTGTCAGTTTCGACATAATTCTTTATGGCCGCAACATTGACCCAAATTACAAATTCTTTCACGCCAGCGGGACTAAAAAATATCTTTGCACCACACTCTTGGTTGCCTTATGTCGTCGCAAACATTTGTGCTGCATATGTTTGGCACTTTCGCTTTTTTGACTAAGTTTCTTTTTCGGTGAAAATCAGTTGATATCGATTGCACAATTAATCACACCATATTATTATTATTTTTGCCGCCATTGACTAAGAGATGACTGGGCCTGGTCTTTACATCACCCCTCTCATAACCACTTTATCCACAATCATTTGTGGCTTGAGTGTCATTTTTTTATGACTATTATTTTTTATGACTCTAACGGCATCATGCAAGTTGTTTGGCTGTCGGGCAAGAGCAGCTAGCAATCACACACATTTATTCATTAAATAAAATATTCAAATTTGCTAAAGTCACAAGTAATATTTCACGACTTCAATGAACATCATTAGGATTGCTGCGGCTGCTGCATGGCCTTGCAAAAGTGTGTTTCAAATTCAAATTCAAATTTCGATTTATCTAGTATACTGCGTAATAATGAGAAACGGCTGCTTATCGATAGGCAAAATAATAGCATTCGTTGATTGGCTGCATTTGATAATTTGCATGGATTTTTGGTGACAGATTTATGCAGTTGATAAAAGTAATAACAGAAAGTAAGTATTTAAATGACTTTAAATTGAATACACAATAATTTATCACATATTTATTGACCAACAAAAAATACTGCAAATAGTTTTAGAAGCCAGTTTGTCCCTCCCAGACACGCAACTGTTCCACAGACAGCCAAAAGAGCACAGACCACGGACCCAATCTGAGCCAACATGGCATCAAGCCCTTATATAGTTGTAGAGCACCCTCCTCTCTTACCAGCTTAATCAAACAATCGACAGATCCCTTGTAGTATAAACCACGACCATTCTCATCCGTTGGCTGATTCATGACACGTGACTTTATCACGTCCGCCGGATTACTCAACACGCTGGCCACAAAGCCAGCAACCATTGAGGATGCAAAACGCAAAGCCACGCCTTCTTGCATATTCAAATGTTTCTTTAGGTTACGCTTGCACACATCATAGGACCCAACATCGCCAGCAGTCATGAGACAGGCACGCATACAACTTGGACCAACACCACGCCACATTCCCACAACACCCGACGCTTGATAGATGGCCCTTAACTCCGCAAAGCAGTGGGTGGTGCGCGGCTCCAGGCCCATAAAGCGACGCCGGCCCTCCATTTGCATGCGCACCTTGACAATGTCAAAGGGATTGGCCAGAGCCTGAGCAATGCAGCCGGCGGCACTGCCACATAGGAAAGCATGATGTATTCTAATTGTCTCTCGATTTTCCGCATCCGTATAGATGAATCGACGACGAAATACATCGTACAGCATTACACGCAGCGAGTTGAAGATAAAGTTGCGCCAGACCATTGCTGAGAAACCGGCATAGAGTGCCTTGGGTCCCTCTTCCACAGCCAGGCCCCTCAAGGTGCTAAACATGTTACGTGGCTTGCTGCCAGTCTTTTTAGCCTCTTCGCCATGGACCTGCATACGGGTTTTGCCCACATCCAAGGGAAAGACGCATGCCTCTGCAAAGTTGGCGCCAATGAATGTGTTGACATACAGCTGCAATAAATTTCTGAACGTAATCTGTTCCTGGGAGTTCTTAAGTCTGTATGGCACCCTGCTGTACAATGGCTTTAGATGCCAATAGTTACTTTCATCTTTATCCATAGCAATAACCAGAATTTCAAAATTGATGTGTGTAATTTGTTAATGTCAAAACTTTATATATTTTCTGATACCTACAAAATTTTGTAACACTTATCTCGAAAACGTTTCGATTCGAGTCTAATAACCCTCATCACCACGAAAGCGACGGATCTGTTCAAATGTCATCCAGAACACCATTGTCCAGGGTCCAATGCGTATCCAATATGGCACAAAGCCTTTGTACATCGCAAGGAAACCCTCCTTTCGCACAAGCTTGGTAAAACAATCGATGGTGCCCCGGTAGTGCAAGCCACGACCCTTTTCATCAGTTGGTTGATTCATAATACGCGACTTGATCACATCTGCGGGTGTGCTTAACGCTGCGCCCGCAAACCCAGCTATCATTGCCCCCATAAACTGTATGAGTCGATTATCGGGCATACCAAGAGCATTCATTAACCACCGCTTGCCTAGATCATAGATACTAAGGTCGCCTAAGAACGATTATTTTCAAATGTATTGAACCGATATTACAATATCAAAATGTTAGTTCTAATCATATAATGCTCTCAGCTTAACTGAGCTGTCTCAAATGGGACATGTGTTTCATAAAACATAGGAAACATGTGACAAAATATTTACTCCTTTGGATTATACCAATTTTTTTTTATTCTATGTGCACTTACCTACTGTCATTAGGGCAGCACGCCAAACATTTGGCACCGTGCCCTTCCAGAGACCGACAATGCCACCGGTGCGATAGATGGATGTTAATGCCTGATAAACATTGTGTATTCTAGGCGGTTCACCCAACAAACGTCGCTTGCCCTCCATTTGCATTTGTACCTTAATCAAATCAGTGGGTGAAGATGAAACACAAGCAATAACGCCCGCTAAGGTACCGCAAAAGGCGCTGCGTGCAAATGTTAGCTTTGGCTTGCCATCTTGAGTGTCAGAAATGATGAGCTTTTCGCGCAGTGTATCGTACACGTACATTTTGAGGCCACTGAAGATGGCATGACGAAGCATCATGGCCGAGACGCCACCGTAAAGCTTCAATGCGCCCTCCTCCCTGATGATGCCCAGGCCAGTGGCAATCATGCCACGATACTTAACATTTGCGCTGGTCTTGCTGGCAATCTCGCCCTGAATCTGCATTCGCGTCTTGCATACATCCAAGGGATAGACAAAGATTTCGGCATTGCACGCGGATAGAAAGGATGCCAAATAGAGTTCCAAAAAAGGCGTTTTCCTGTTCGTCGATAAATTGAAGGCACTTAGACGTCCAAATGGATCTTTCTTTGGAAGCACTGGAAGTGTCCAAATGTTAAAGCTATCCATCGCTCATGATTTTTATTGAATCTTTGATATCGAAATGCAATTTTGTAAAATTATTTTTGAATTTGATTGATCTAAAATTCAATTACATGTCAAAATGTTTGACTATTTTCAAAAACTGACATTGTGTTAAGAGATAAAATAAATATTATAAAAGCCAATATTAAATATACTCTAAATAAACTTTTTAATTTATCCAACCGCCACATATTTAAGTATTTCCCCAGTATTTTTATATCCTAAAGATCCTATAGAAATGAATACTAAGTTGCTCGTCATTCTTTAAAGACAATTTATAGATGGAAACTATAATCAAGCAAATTATTAGTACAACAAATGTTGACAACTGTACTTTCCTTAAATTTTTGTTGCTTTTTTATTTTGGTGCAACCTTGTCAAATTCCAACGCAAAAAAAGTTCGCTCAACTTAATTTAAGCCACTTAACAGCAGCAGGGAACAAGTCGACTTGTTTGCTTTAGATCTAGTTGTTGGCGCATATCTACATATATATATACATATATAATAAACAAAAAAGAAGGAAAAATACATATTAAAACCACTGGCGATAAGGTAGATACGGCAAATTAGAGCGAACGAAGAACTTGATGACGATGACAGTTTGCACGCAAGAACGACCGCGCCCCGAAAACTAGTAGGGGCTGGGGAATTGTTAGGGGGGGATTGTAAGTTAAGAAGGTAGGTGGTTAAATAAACTGCTTATTGAAAATAATGTGTGTAACACATGTTTTGCTGCCGTGCGGGCTACCCTCGAATGGGTGCGGCTCTTGGCCAAGTCAGGGGAGTTTGTTATCCAGCCACTTTGTCTATGCCGCCAAATGAGTAAATGAGTGAGTAAGTGACGCCGCTGTCAGTCAAGCCACTGAGATGGAAAACCAGGCACGCGTCCAAACATATGACACCTAGTATATATTTCCTTAACACCTCTCTCCCCCCATGCAGCAAGACCTTCTTAATGAATGCGAGAATCGCAGGTCTGTCTAAAATAGATGGGCGAAAATATTATGCTGGGTTCCTAACTACTTACAGTGCCTTGGCTACGGTGTCATTATTTACCTACATATATTGTAATCGTAATCTAATACTCTTTGACCAACTGACCAACATACTACCTAGTAACAAACAACTTTGACTTATGTCCAATAGCTATGTACAATTGTAAAGAACAAAGAATTATAATATATAGCCGTAGTTGTATATGTTCACTGGACAAACTGTACGGTAATTTGAGAGTTTGTTGAACTGCAACACGCGAAATTGAAATGCGCTAAAAAGTTGCAACGATCAGCTGAAATACACATTAATTGTGCAGCGTGAAATGAAAGAATAAATTAACGAAAGAGCCAACTGAACCATAGAACCATAACAAATTCTGAATGCTCTGCAATTCTCGTAAACAATGATTACAAATACATATATTATTTTATTAAGCACCAATGTTAGAGGATCACATTCATAAGGAAAGTTTTGAAGGCTAAGAAATATTTTGTGACAATAACATATTCTTTTTGAGTCGAACTGATGCACTTTTATTATAGTTTTAATAATAAACAAGCCAAATCTTCGAATATAAATACCTGACTTTTAGAAGAGCAGCCACTTCGTATTGAACCTTTTGGGCACAGGTTCGGGCATTATGGATAGCCATAAAGGTTTTTATTCAGTGCCACGAATTTCAAGTGAAAGAAACTCCAATTACTAACAGTCCCCAGCACCTCGCATACGAAAACGGAAGAGGACACAGAACGGAACAAATTGCAGCAGCAGCAGCAGCAGCAGCGGAGATTGCGCAAGATTACAAAGAATCCAGCTGGTAAGTCGTGGGAGTCAATGGGTTCTTCTCTTTCATTCAAATGCAAAACTTGTTGCCACATTCGCAGAGTATAAAAGCAACTTGGATAACTGCATCGGAAGTTAGACAAACGGAAGCAATGGTCAATTATCTACAGCGCTTGAAGTTGCTCCCGCTGCTGGGCTTGGTGGCCATCTGTTTGGCCCAGGAGGAGCACAAGTCGGAGGCACTGCATCGCAATAAGCGCACACTGACCACAATATGTGTGGAGATCAAGCCAAGTGGTCCACAGGAGGAACCCTATTTCATGTGCAAGGGCACGGACATCTCGAGGGGTGGAGGCAATGCATCTCCTCCAGCAGCCTCAACTGCAACGGATCAGCAACAGCAACCCATGCAAAACTATGCACCGCAGCCAGCTGGACAAATGATGCCCATGAATGCACAATATGCACAGACGCCATTTCCATCGTTTCCCAGCTTTGGAGCTGGGTTTTTTCCCATTCTGCCGAGCTACGAAGAGACTCCCAAGCCAGCAGCACCCTCGTCCCAGACGTCATATCAGAGCCAGACGCCAGCAGCAGCCGGCACAGGTAGCAGTGAACACCCTGCAGCAAACTATGGATCCTCTGCTGCTACCTTTGCGCCTGCTTCTCCTGCGCAATCATATGGCCTGCCAGCAGTTCCATACCCGGGTGCAGGCGGCACACCAGCAACTAATCGCGGAGCTGCAGTTGGGCCAGGCGCAACGGCCACGCCCACTTCATATGCTGATGCAAAGCCTTCGAAATCGCCGTCAAATCCACACAAATCTCAGCCAGCGGCGAGCAATGTCAATCCCTATGATAACCTTGTAGGCAGTCGTCAGCGTATGCCATCAGATGGCGATGTGCTAAACATGCCAGATGTGGGCTTCCGCCTTGAGGAGCTACGGCGACCCATGGAGCCCATGGTAGGCGTTGCCGCCCCACCCATGATGTGGACACCACTAGCGCAGGCGCAGTTCCAGCAGCCGCCTCAACCGCTTTATCACGATGATCCCGTTATGCGCAACTTCTACGCCAGCCAGCAGGATCAATATGAGCCACAGGTGGCTCAAGCGACACCCATGGCGCAGCTAGTTAGTCAAGCTGCAACCGGTTATGCTCCCGGCTATTCAAATGGATCACCAGCACAACCACAACATCAGCTACCACCAGCACCAGCACAAGCACAAGCGCAGCAACTACCACCAGCTGCAGCTTACTCCGAAAATCCCAAATCGAATCAAGTTCAATTTGCGGCAGCGGATTCGTGCACGTCGTGTAGTCGGCCCTGCTCCACATTGGAAACGTATAGTGCGCCACCTGCTCAGTGTCCCAGCTTCCAGCCTGTCATCATAGCCATGCCATGCTATGGCCAACAACAGCCCACACACTATCTGGCTGTACCCGGATCGGGTGCACAAGCTCCGCAACGTGAACAGATGGTGGGCAGTGCCTTTGGTGGACCATTTGGCATGACTGGAAATGGCATGGGTTCACCGTTTGGAATGAATCCACAATTTGGAATGTCTGCGCCACAGGTTTCAGGCTCCAACTTTGGCATGGGTCCACAAGTGGGTGCACCATTTGGCATGGCACCGGTTCTGAATCCATTTGGGCCCTTTGGCACCCTCAATCCGTTTAATCCGTTCAATCGAATCCTAGGAGCAACAGCAGCAGCAACGCCAACGACTCAGCAGCCACGTCTGCGACTGTTTGGAGCACCCGCGGAGGCAACAACACCATCAATTGGCACAGTTAGTGGAACAGCAACTTCCCCGGCCGTACCATTATTTCCCAAATCATTTACACTCAACTTTTCCAGCAGCACCATGGCGCCACCTATTAAGCTGTCCACAGAGTCAAGTGATGTAGTTGTTGGTGCTTCCCGTGTTCCAAATGAAGAGCAAAAACCTGATGATGATGACGACGACGACGACGATGACGATGATGACGATGACGATGATGACGAGGAGGAGGAGGAGGAGCAGGACAATGAGCCTAAGAATGAAAATAATTTACAAGAAAAATTTGTTCCACCACAGTTTCCGAGCACAACTGAAGCTACTGTTGCTGCTTCACAAGATCCGGATATAAGTGAATCTCTGGAAAACAAGAATCTGTCTGCCGGACAACTATTAGATAAGGGCGTGGATAAACTAAAAAAAGCCGAAAAACGCAAGCGTCAAAATTCACGTAATAATAGTTCCTCACAAAAACGCAAATATATTCAGCGATTGTAGATCTTAAAACTAAGTTTATTACTTTAAGCTTTAATACTTTGTGCAGAAAATCATGAACTTTAAATCAATAAAAGTAAATTAGTTATTAACCCCATTAAACGATGTTGAAGTATCATCTGATTAGAGCCGAAGCATTAAGACCTCAGTTTTGAGGTTGATAAACTTATGGTAAAATGTCAAAGTTAGGATACGATTGTAATGAAATGATAAATTGTTTCAGTTTGAAAGTTCACAATTCACAATTTACGCCATGGACGCTGGCATAGTATCAATTTTTAGTTAGATTTTTAACAGAAAACTGCCAACAAGAAAATTGTTTGTAAAATTGTAAAGGCGATAACACTTTAAGCAAAAATTCACATTACTTAATTTTGAATGAAAACATTATTAATTCACTATTAAGTAATTAATTTCTCTGCAAATTGCTTCAGCTACGCTTTTAGATGTGAATAAAATAAAATATTTAACTAATAATTTCCTTAATTGATTTTTAATAGTTGGAGATATAAATTGTAGCTCGTAAAGTGTATGAAAAATTTCGTGCGTGATGCTTGCTTATATTATCTAATTGAGTGATTTTCACAATTAGCATTTAATATTAATCAATTAGTTTGCACGCTTTATTTCACTCTATTTCGGCTTATACTCTTTTCTTCACCGCCAAACGGTTCCAATTAAAACTTTTTAACGATGTGTATATGCCAATGACCACCACTAAGGGGAAGTGTTTTATGTACTTATAGATAGATACCCATGCCTATGATATCCATGATGTACTTCCGTTTGGTTTTGCGCACGTCTTTATAAGTAGCAGCTACGCATCACGGATCAAACAGGAACCCATTCGCGTTTATACTCACCAGAAATACATAGGCTGCAATATGCTGATTAGCCATGCTAAGCACGTATAACCATTTAAATAAGCCGAAACAAAAATAAAAACAAATCTTAAAATAAATACTCACAACGAAACATAAAAACAATTTAGGCTTAAGAGTCAATGTACTACAATGTCCAATTGTTTAAGCTCTGTAAGTAAGTAAGTAAGTTGAGTAAGCATTGTCTAGAATTGGGCACAACTGTTGCGATTGGATTTCTATTAACCGGGTTAGAGCACTCGCTTGCGAAATCCAACACAAAGTCAATGCTGCCTCGTGTCTTTCATCAAAAATCAGGTGAAGAGATGCAGCTGTGATGCCGAAATTTGTATGCCCTTATAAGTATATGTTCAATAATAAACATATTAACAATTTTGGAGTTGAATAATTATAATTATGAATGAATTTATTTTTATCGCTTTCTTGTCGCTTGATCGTTCTAGATTACAGAACGACAATAATTTTATACTTTAGACTTTTTTTTGATATTATAATATATTCATAAAGATGTTTTTAAGAGCATAAAATAATATACCTAAATGACATTCTTCTGTTATTGATCATTCTTTGCGGCCTTTTGTCCTACTTTAATTCGTTATCAATGCATTTTTTTTAAGGTCAAAAGTTGGGTTTCAAAGATCATTTTAATAGCCATAGTGCTGCTTATTGGCAGAGTATCAAAGTGCAAGACTTGCACTTTTCTAAGCTACTAGGTAAAAAGGTAAACGTTCAATGCAATCGGAGCTCATCGAATAGTCGCAAGTGAGAATTCGCGACGCGAGGTTAAATTTACAAGAAAGTCAACGCAAAATGCAGAAATCCTGGAGCTGCTTAATCTGCAGCTGGATCACCCTTTGGCTAGTTGGATCCACGCAAGCCAACTTTCCTGCTAGTACACCAAGCAATAGCATAGGACAACCCGGCCAGCCTTTATACTATTTGATGGCCGATACGGGCTCCTCAGTTGGACCCAACGAAGAGCTCAAACGTACAAATAGATCGCTTATTAAATGGTGGGAGGATTTGTTTCGTCAGAACAATTGCTGCAACAACAACAACAATTTGTTGTACAACAATAATTTGGCGCCTGGTATTCCAAACATTGTTGCCAACAACAACTGCAATGGTTTCCAGCTGCAGTCCTTGGATTCCTTGGATCCCTTCAAGCAAACAAATTGGTTCAAGAAACTGCCGGATCTGTGGGGCAACAGCTGTGGTCAGTGTGGCCAGTGTGGTGGTCAGCAGCCCATTAACACCAACTATGCTCCAATAACAAATCCTGCATATGGCGGGGATAATTATGCGCCGGTACCACCACAACAGCCAGCAGGGCCAGTGGATTACAGTCAGGCGCCAGCAGCGCCATCTAACGGCGCTGGCTATGAAACACCTAATAATGCATACGATGGTCCCGGTGATGGCGATGCTGGATATGTGGCACCAGAAGCACCAGCAGCACCACAACCAGCTCCAGATAGCTATGCTGCCCCACCAGCAACGCCAGAGTATGAGGCACCAGCGCCTGCACCACCTGCCACCAACTATGAAGCACCCGCACCGACACCATCCTATGAACCCCAAGCTCCAGCACCCGCCCCAGAAAGCTACAGCAAAGTGGAGGAGTATCCTCAACCCGTCAAGAGCTATGGTGATGGTGCTCAGCAGCAACAACAACAGCAACAACAACCGCAAATTGTCTATCAACCCATCATTTATCTATCTGCATCGCCTGCTGTAAGGGATGGGCTGGAATCCAAGCTGAAGCCACAGGAACAAAGCTATGAACCACAAACAGAAGCAACACCACAGCAGCCAGCTTATGAGCAGCCAACACCACAAGCACCATACACTTATACCCCAGCACCTGCACCTGCACCACCCGCACCCTGCAATGCACCTGCCTGTGCAGGTTATTTGCCCATATTGGGATTGCCTTTCTATGGTTATCCTTCGGCTCCACCAGCAGCATCGGTCTATCACCAGCCTGCACCACAACAAGCGCCAGTCTATGCTGCACCACCAGCACCCGCACCCGTCTATGATGCACCACCAGCACCACCTGCACCTGTCAATGGCTCGCCCTGTTGCCAGACACCCTTGCGATTGTCTTTGGTGGATCAACCCTATCGCGTGGCTCCCGAACTTTTCCAGGACTATCACTATCGCTTGTCTCTGGCCGATCAGCGTGGATTATAGCTGAAATCTACCTCCATGATTTGAAAGACTAAACTGTAAATAAAATAATTCAAACGCTGTTTGCATTGCAAATTTTGTTGGGCGGGAACTTATTATATTATTCTATAATAAGCTTTTCGATTGAGTGAAGATTTTGGGGCTCATGGCGGATCCACGATACACATTGTTTAATTTTAATGGTTTCGAAATATGTCTCGTGGCCAACAGCAAATTTTCCCTCGGCTTTTGCAACCACCTTAGTTTTCGCAATTGGCCAAATTTTAATAGGTTGGGTTGCGCGAGGTCGTACTGTACATAAGTACAAACACACATACTCAAAGTTAAAGACACTTTTTCTGCAACTTTATAAAAATATGTTATTAAGCTGCTCATCAAGTTTCTGTC
The DNA here is from genome assembly GCA_030179655.1 of Scaptomyza flava. NCBI lineage: Eukaryota > Metazoa > Arthropoda > Insecta > Diptera > Drosophilidae > Scaptomyza > Scaptomyza flava. The sequence goes on from JARNME010000029.1 coordinate 13,995,488, forward strand.
AGGAAAAACGCAGTTAAATGTAACCAAGATCAATAAATATGTTATTTTTAAAATCTTCGAACTCAAGAAATCCATTTATCAAGTTAATGCCACTTAGACTCCCGTACAGTTATTGGTACAGTTGTGTGCTGTGATTTCCGTTTGGTTCCAAGCCGAGTAGCAGTGCTTATCATGCAAATGGTGTGAATACTTAAATACTCATTTACTTGGTTGTCAGAGCTGTCAAGGTTCCTTGGGTCTCAACATCATCATTGGCTTGCATTTGCGTCGATAGCGTCTGTACAGAATTTGTACGCCTCTTCCTGTTATTATTGCGCCGCTCTCTTTTCATAGGAGTAAGTATGTATGAGCATATGACATATGTACATAAATACATGCATATATACGATGACATCGGCATGAATTTGAGCTGTAATCACTTCAGTCAGTCAGTTGGTCGTTGGCTGTTCTTCGTTCTTCGTTCTTCTCATTTTTCAATTTCATTTTCAAATTCAAATTCCATAACAAATTGCTCAAGATAAACACAGCAAGAAGAATACATACACTTCCTTCTCTATGCGGGCTAAAGAGATCGTGTATCGGGGTTCGAGGGGCTTGCAAATGCGATAGTGCCCATGACCATGACCGTGACCAAGTGAAAGTGGCCTGCAGTTAGCACACACAGCCCAAGACTCTAGGGTATGGAGGGAGAAATGGTGGAAGGCCTGCACTCAGCTGGTCGTCAACGTCTTTGTTTAACATTGTCTTACTTTGCATGTGGCACGCACTTTTTCTGGGAACTGCCGCCTGCCGCATGCCGCCTGCCGTATGGCTTTTTATCTGTATCTTTTGTCTGGTTGGCGTTGATCGCTGTCTGATTTGCAGCTCGTCGTCCCCTTGCAAGCGTTTGTGCAAACCGTGACGTATGTACATACATACATATGTACAATGTTTAGTTGTTTACATAATCTAATCGCCTGTTGAGTGAGCGGAAAATATGGTTAATAAATTAGCGGTGAAAATCTCATGGCGTTAAATTGTTGCGTAACGGACAAAGTGCTCAACATTTGAATATGCCCAAATGCAATGAAGTTATAAAGCTAGAAGTAACTGAAGCGATAAATGATCATCTCATTAGATCAAATGGGGCTCATTCAAATCGCAGCGATAAATCAGAAAGATGTTTAATGTAAATGCCACGCGAGGTTTCATCACAAATCAATCGTACTATCGGCAATCAGTCTTAATGAAAGCGGCTGGAAAACAACCATTTGTTAAATTCATACTAATACTAATAATAATAATACTTTTCAATAAAAGTCCTTAAAATTAAAATTTGAATATTATCAATTTACAACAAGACAATAAGTAGATAAAGATGTTATTTCAACGTTTCTATATGATATTTTATATATGTAAAAAGAATTAAAAATTCGCTTAGAACAAATGCAGTCAACTTCATACACGAATCGAGGGGACAGAAGAACTCGTATAGAGAATTCGTTATAGAAAGTTTTGACTGAATCAATGCTGGTTTGGTTCTGACTCGTGTATAGAAATGCATATACGGAGTTCGTTATGAAGTTCGACTGCAATATAAGCAGTGATGGCAGTATAATCGTTTTATCCTTAAGCCAATAATCCATTTTTAATAGAATTTTCTTATTTTATTCAATACGACTTCTGAAAGCCAAGCCCAACATAAACACTCAACTACAAATATCTGCACACAAAAACATTAAAAACTGTCACTTGCTCTTGCCACTGGTTGACATTTGGCATTATCGATCAATTAGAAGGTTACTAATTATAGGAAGCTTACCCGGCAAGACTAAATATACTCTTTAGTTCGTATATAAAAAAGAATTAGATAGCCCAGAAAATGGAATTATAAAGCTATTTAGTGTCTTTGGTACACTGAAAAGATTTTCTTGAAGCTTCCTATTCGAAAAAAAAGGCAGAATGCGACATTAGATGCGTCATTTGAATAAAATGTGGGTGTTAAACATACGAAAACATTTATGACCCATTGCTTTTATGAATAAAATGTTGAGTTTGTTTGGCTGATTTCTAAATAAAAAAAGCTTTAAATAACTAAATTGTTCTTAGAAATTCAATGAAATTTTATGCCGCAGAAATATAAAGTTCTTCATAAGAGTTGTCGACTTTGATCGTTCGGCACGAAACTAAAAATAATTTAAATAAAAATCCAGTTAAAACTATAATACTAATTTGTAAAAATATGAATACAAATCGGAAAATAAAGCATTCGAAAAATGGAGCTGTCTAAAAGAAGAATGAAGATATAATAAAACCTTAAGCTTGTAAGCTCTTAAGAGTATAAAATTACCAATACAAATCGAATTAATAATAGCGATAAGACATTAACGTCTCCCGTTTCTATTGACAAAATGACAATCAAATAACTCAATCAACACATTGGTTTCTTTTTCAAAGCTTAATATTTAATTATGCAGCGCTCACAAGAGATTTATTCAAAGATCAATAATTGTGAATCAAGGGACAAAACTCTTTTCAACGAGACTCTTAGCAACTCATAGAATCACTCTTTGTGTATAATCCAGTTTTGAAAAAAAAGTCGAATAAAATAAAACTACCCCACACAGATTTTCTGAGAAGCTGAACGGAGATGCCGCTTTAGCTCTTAGGCATAATTGGTTGAGTGAGTGAAGCAGAAGAACGATCTTAAAAACAATAAATATGCCACAACATGTGTTTTGACTTGCTCTCCCCGCGAAAATGTTGAGCGATTTGAAAAATAGCCTCCGCTGCTGCTGCTTTCTGCTTTCCGCTTGCCGGGTCTCAAAAATAGCGTCAATGTTGCCGCCAACAATAATGCCAAATGAAGCGATCTCTTTTATGCTCTTGTCTTGGATATTTAAGCTATTTAATAATTCTTGACAAAATTAGCATTCTGATTGTGAGGAAGTTAATATATAGTTTCAACTTTGTCTAGTCCTTTTTATTATTTTTTCTCACAAATGTCTGAAAGTGTATTCCGTTTTCGGTTTTTATTGAAGTCGTGTTAGTTTCGCACTGTTTTCGAGGCGTTGGACTGTAAGGCAACTGATGGGTTTCTAAGAGTGCATGACTGTAGCACATTCATGCATAAGTATACTTTGGAGTGAGTGTACTGCGGTGTGTTGTGTGTGTGTGTGTGTGTGTGTGTGTGTGGCAACCACTGCAAGTTGCCACTGTTATGGGGGCATTTGTGGCAACTTTGCAAATATATTGTAGAAATTTTGGTTTGAAATTTAAATATAATTTTGTATTTATGCAACGGCTTTGGCTTTGACGGTGCGTAATAAATTTTCAACACTCAACCAAAAATACTATGTGGGTCGTTGGCACTTGCATTCCACTTTGAATCATCTACAAACATGTGTTTTTTTTTTTTAGGTGGGTGTGATAAATGGATGAAGAATAAACAATTTATACAAATGTTTGTAGTACATTTATCTGCGACAGTGCAGAAAATTCAATTTCATATTTATAAATTTGATAATCAGAATGCGCATCAAAAATACTTTGAATTGGCATATAAGGAATTGGCATAAGGAACTTAATCCACTTATGATTAATAAAAAAAAATGTTTAAAACTAATATGCCAATTGCTTATGGCAAGATATTTACAGACACAGCATAACAGTGAACTATTTAATTTTAAATTTAAATTGTCTTCAGAATTAAGCTTCGATTAGCATTGTGCAACATGCACACGAGGCACATTTAATCCACTTTACTTGCTAGACTTTCTACACATATTTTTAAATGAATTTTGCCAACCTCAACGTCTCACGACACAGTTCTTATAGTAATACATTTGTGTATAAAAAAAGAACCTTCAACTGACCCCAAAAGAACTTTAGTCGAATATTTGGCAAACTCAGCCCAAATTTATATAGCCAAAATAAACTCAAAGTCAAAGAATAGTTGAAGTTACTAGTGCCAAATAGGCAATTGTCAAGCTACTATAAAAACTGGTCATGGAATTGCAATTGGCATCAGTCACCTTTGGTAGCTTCATCAAAATCGAACTTCAAGATGAAATTCTTCGTTTGCTTCGCTCTCCTCGCCATCGTCGCCACCGCTCTGGCAGCACCCAGCAGTGGCAGCCCAGCACCCGCCACCACCGGCGTGTCAGTTGCCGTTGCCAACCAGGAATCCGATGCTGAGGATGATCTGACCCGCCTGCGCAAGTCCGCCTATGGCGCCAGCTCTGGCGGCAGCTACGGTGGCAGCTCGGGTGCCAGCTATGGTCCCTCTAGCGTACCATCTCCTGCCTGCCCCAAGAACTACTTGTTCAGCTGCCAACCCAACTTGGCTCCAGTGCCATGCAGCGCTCCAGCTCATGGCTACGGATCCGCCGGGGCCTACTCCTCTCCAGTGGCTAGCTATGCCATTCCCAACTACGGTGTGCCCCAGCAGCAGTTCTATGGTGCCGACTATGCTCCCCAGGGCAATGGCTACTTTTACTAGAAAATAGTCACAGGCTTCCAAGGATGCCGAGAAAAAAAATATTTGCTATGCAAACAGAAAATATTTAAAAAAATAATATATATGGTTCAATTAAATAAAGATTAAACCTTAAAAAAAAAACTTTTTTTAATTTAATTTTCATATAATATATAGGTAATTTTCTGATAATATTTTTAATTATGTAGCAATTTCTTAATGAGCTTTAAGATGACGAAATTCTTTAACTTATATTAATACAGGCCTTTCAATAAGTAAATTAGTATAAATAAACACCGTTTGCATATAGCTCAATTGAACAATACTAACTAAAAATAATACATTTATACCAAGGCTGTTAAGTAATTCTACTATTCACTTCTTTGATCAATTGATTAAGATTAAAAACATCAAAGTTTATTTAAGGATTCAATGGAAATCAGTATACATTTTATACTGACAAACATTTCAATTCATGATCTTAGGTTTCAGGTATCGGAAGGACAGATAAATAAAGTTTTGGGTAAGGGCCATTAGGTATTGAATCCCCATATTTGGAAAAATTAATCCGTTTGCTATATGTTTTGTTTAAATATATTATATGCATATACTACTGAAACTTATGAGTTTGGCGACCAGCCTTATAAAATTATAATAATACATCTATTTAATATCTGCGCTTAAGGCCTTAAAAATAGTGCATTTGTTGCATTATTTAATTAAAATGATTTAAATGCTACAAAATAATAATAAATATTAAAATATCTTCATGAAGCACAAACGAGTAAATTTGGTGACAAGCACTACTGAGGAGTTCTGGATTATAATTTAAGGTGCAAATATGCAAAAGTTTCAAGATCTGTCTATGCAAATTAAGACACTTGACACATATTCCACCCACAATCTTCCGGTAACGCAACTTGCTTTTAAGCCGAGCACACGAGTATACAAAAGCTTAAGAATGTGCATATTGCATATTCTTTGAATTTTATGTACAATAATGATAGCTGATGATGCAAAAGTCAAAAGCGAAAGCAGCTAGTTGAACCGACTTACTTGTCTTCTGTTTTATGCTAACTCGGCAAACTTTTACTATATAGTCTGAACAGTGGTATCAAATGGCATCAGTCACCTTTGGTAACCAGAACAACCCATCAACAGCTTGAAAATGAAATTCTTCGTGTGCTTCGCTCTCATCGCCATCGTCGCCTCCGCCTTGGCTGCACCCAGCAGTGTCAGCTCTGCTGTCCAGGAGTCCGAAGCTGAGGGCTATGGTGATCTGACCCGCCTGCGCAAGTCCGCCTATGGCGCCAGCTCGGGTGGCAGCTATGGTGGCAGCTCGGGTGCCAGCTATGGTCCCTCTAGCGTACCATCTCCTGCCTGCCCCAAGAACTACTTGTTCAGCTGCCAACCCAACTTGGCTCCAGTGCCATGCAGCGCTCCAGCTCATGGCTACGGATCCGCCGGTGCCTACTCCTCTCCAGTGGCTAGCTATGCCATTCCCAACTACGGTGTGCCCCAGCAGCAGTTCTATGGTGCTGGCTATGCTCCCCAGGGCAATGGCTACTTTTACTAGAAGATCGTCACAGGCTTCCAAGGCTGCCGAGAAACAAAGAATCGTTGCTATGCTTACCGAAAAATAAATAAAATAAAAATTTATTGTTCAATTATTTGAACAAAAACTTTAAAAAGCAAAATTTCCACAAGTGTTTTATTTAACCAGATATTTTAGGTAGATGTAATTGTAGTGAAAACTATTTATTTTGATTGCAGTTGTTGCAGATGCATTGAGCAATTTGCCTAACTATGTAAACAGAAGCTATTTTTCTTAAGATTTCACTTGTCAAAACAATTGAATTTTGATATAATCATAAATTCTATATTTGAAGTCAGTTTATTTAAGTGTAACTATTGCAAGGAATTTATTAACACACTTGTGTGTAAGTTTAAACGTATTAGTTACTTAAGTATACATTGGTTTAGGCTTAAAGTTTGTTTGATAAAGCCAAACTGTTGTCTAGACAGTAAAATAACTCTTTAGAATCAATCTATTTGATTGGGCTGTGAATTATAAAGATAAGTCTTTACTTGCACGTAAATCTTAAATATATTATGTCATGTAGGTAAACAAATATTTTAAGTTAGTTCCTAAAGAATTACAAGCTTAAATCTTGCTTGGACTATCGCGCCTCAAACATCGCAAGAATCAGATATTGTTTAATATAATTAAGACGGTCAGAAGCGAATTTTTTAGCAAGCCTTTCCGAGAGTTTTGCTATGAAATGTGCATATTTACTGCCGATCAGCATCGCGTGCTTAGTCTATATATATATATATATAGCTATCGCCTTCTATCCGTTTGTTTCTAAGCAAACTAGTCCAACAGTTTTTGGGCTATGAAGCTGAAGCTTCTGTCAAGTTCTGCTTTTTGGAAGTAGGTTTGCAAGTGTATATAATATTCGCCACTTATCTTACTAGGTTTTTTTTTCGTAAATGGAACATTGAACTTTAAAATAATATAGCCAAACTTGGCCAAGTCTGCAGAAACACCTACAAAGTCTGCATAAAAAGCCAAATCAGCATATTGGTGTATATTTTAATATTTGGCACTTTAGCTTTATTCGTGCATTTACACAAATAAAAGAATAATTGCATTGATTACTCAGTTGCTTTGATTATGGATTTTGTTTTACAAAGAAAGTATTGAAAGAGTTGGTTGCGAAATGTTTGTCGTTGGCAACCCAAATTTACAAAGAAAACGAGCTGCAAAAATAGCAAACTGTTGAAGAAATAATTGTCAGGTGCAGTTCGATGTTTTGTAACATGATATACAAATGGCTTAAGTATGTTGGCTAGCTGTAAAGCCTACACAAATCGTTTTGCTGACCAACAGTCAACAGTCATGACTTGACCAGACAATATGCCAAGGATGTTTTAAGGGTTTAACAAGGGATTTAATGTTGAACCCACATGAACTACCCTTGGCCAATTAACCCAATTCTTAACTGTTACCTTGAATACATTTTGTTCTGTTTTTGTACTTAGCTCCACTTCCGCTTGACGCTGCATTTTGATGTTTGCAAACTTGATCGCATTGATAAAAGCCAACTGGCTACAGCTGAATGCCGGCTAGTCTCAGTTTACAGCTTCACAGCTCGCCAGGTGTACACTTTCCCAACCAAACATCAACCTCAATATCAACAATGTGCAAGCTTTGGACGCTTTTTGCGCTGCTTCTCGGCTGCTCTTGTCAGTTTGAGGAGTGTCTGGCCAATTGTGATGGACGCTGTGTGCGTAGTCCCTTAGGACAGTCTTATCATTTCATACCCGTTCGCCTGTACACTTCACAGCAGCTGGAGGATAGTGCTGAGCTTGTGCGTCTGCCACGTCAGCAACAGATTGTGCAGGAGGTTATTGTGGAGAATAATTTTAATGGCGGCGGCTTTGGTGGCCCTCCATTTGGTAGACCACCATTCAGAGGCGGAGGATCAGGCTTTAGACGTGGAGGATTTGGTGGATTTGGCGGTGGTGGCGGTGGTGGCGGTGGTGGCGGTGGTGGCGGTGGCGGCGGTTTTGGAGGCGGCAGCTTTGGTGGCGGCGGTTTTGGTGGCGGCTTTGGCGGTGGTTTTGGCGGTGGTTTTGGTGGCGGCTTTGGACGCAGCTACGGCGCAGAGAAGAAGGAGAATGAAAAGAATATCAAGCCTGCTCAAGCCGTGAATAATGCACCCAGCATTCCTTCTCCGCCATGTGCGAAAAGTTATGTCTTCTCCTGCGAGCCAGTGCTAAAGCCAGTTCCATGTGGAACAGCACATGTTAGTTGTGGCTATTGAGAGACCAAAGGACTGATATTGATTTCTATAAATAAACGATTAAGCTAAGAATAGTAACAATTGTGTTGGATATTTAGTTGGTGGCAAAGATATTGGTTAAGAATCGGAAAATCGAAGAGATATATGAAAGTCTTGACTTGACTTAATACTTACTAAATTGATATAATGATACTTTAATAGAATGCATACTTTTTCAAAACTAAAATACCTGCAGATAAGAAACTACTTTTTAAATCAAGTACAAAAATTATTAGTCCAAGTAAGTTTATTCCAAATGTGAAAACAGGTTTAAAACTTGCGCTTTCAACCACGAAATACTTAAACTTTTCGCCCTGTGTAGCTATGAAATAAGATAAATTGAGCAATAAATGCAAACAAGTATGGCAATAACGATCCAGGAATGAACATTGTACATATAAACAAACAAATAAATATTGTGGAAGGGTTAGGAGTTTTTAACTAAGTTGGTGACATTGCATAATATCCAAGTTCTTTTTCCTACTACTTGTTGGGGTTAAAAAGTATTACATTCTCAGGTATGTAAAAAGCTTTTTCACATTTTTCTAACAATAAAATTAATAAAAGAACACAAAGCATTTTTTTTTCAATATTCTTTCAGTTTATTGCAAGACGTGAGCCAATTTTCCAATTTCGAGATCCTTGTTTGCACTTACTACAGTTCGCGGACGAAGGGAACAGCGTATTGGGGAGCGTACTGGGAGTAGGCTCCGGCTGAGCCATAGGATGGAGCTGATGCAGAGCAGGGCACGGGCTGCAGTGAAGGCTGGCAGCTGAACAGGTAGTTCTTGGGACAAGGTGGGGCTGGAACAGAGGCAGGTGCCGAGTAGGCTGGTGCAGCTGGTGCTGGTGCGGAGTACGCTTGGGCAGCTGGAGCAGCGGGTGCAGAGTAGGCTGGAGCAGCGGGTGCAGAGTAGGCTGGAGCGGCTGGTGCAGAGTAGGCGTGGCCAGCTGGTACAGAGTAAGCTGGGGCAACTGGTGCTGGTGCAGAGTAAGCGGGAGCAGCGGGTGCAGCATAGGATTGAGCAGCTGGGGCGCCGTATGATGGAGCAGCAGCCGGGAGTCCATAGCCTCCATAGGCAGCCCTAGAGACACGAATGTTCTCGGCTATTGGAGCCGGGATGAGGATGCCCTGCGTTGGCTGCAATTGAATCGTCTCTGCCGAGCAACCCATCACTAACATGGTGACCAAGAAGATGTGTCCAAAGTTGAATGCCATTTTGCTTTAGTTGCTGCTGAACTCGAACCGAACGGTTGACTGTAGTTGAATAGTGTTGAGGCTCTCAACTTTATAGCCCCGATCGCAAAAACGCTGAGCGTACTGGAAAATTTGCAAATGCAAGAACAGAAGAAGCGAGTTAAGCCCAAAAAAAAAAAAACAAAAGTCACCACAAATTGCTGACAGTCCCAGATGGAGTGCAGTTGGGTGTAGCATAACCAAGGAGAACGGTGTGGGGTGAAGATCTGACCGGCTAACACCAATTTCACATGGCGAATTTAACGGAAATATTGCTGTTGGTTCTACTTATTCATTTGCTGACCCCAAAACGGTTTATCTTCGTAGCACCTGAACCTGAACCGTCATCAGATTCAGCCATGTCACAATGTGTGGAGCAACCAACAAAGCAAAATCAAGATGAGCTCGGATGGACACATCTGTTGCCCAGCAACTTCTTCTCGGAATTGAATCAACAATACTTTATGAGATTTCGAAGGCATTCATTGCTCAGTCTGAAGGATCTGCGAAGACGTCGATCGCATCCATTTGAATATGCGCGATATATATAAAAATTATGATTTGTTAATTAAAATCAATAAATATGTAAAAGTAATAAATAAGTTCATTGTGAAAGAATTTTAAATTACTTATTTTTGGCGCAATGTTAGTTAACAGTAAGGAGCTATTCACAATAGAACGTGGTTCGATAAGATTATCGATAAGCGATTGTATAGTATATCAGGCGCACGCTCGCGTGGGCGTTGTTGACGTCACTAGGAGAAAGGACAACAACAAGCAAATCATTATAGCCAACAAACCTTTAAGCACTTTAAAGGAAAAGTTTACGTTTCAGTTAAAAATCAAAAATGAAGCTTACACTGCGCCGTTATTCTTGGCTTGTGGCATTTCAACTTGCGCTGCTGGCAGCCGATTTGTTTTTTAATGCTTTTGGCTCGTGGCTATCACGGGATAAGCTTCAAACGGCAATATTCTTTTTTGTGTAAGTATTTTGGGTACAAAATAAAACTCATACCTATCTACCTATAAATAATTTGCAGCATTCAGGACGCACTCATTATTGTTGAGTATCTATTATTTACATTGGCGCTACATTCGACTTGCGTCTATCAAGTGGGCGCCTCCCACATTATCCTGCGCAATTGCAAGCTATTTCTGTTTAGCATTACCGTCTATTTCTTGTTGTCCGCCTCGCAGCACTCTTGGATTGTCTATCAGTATCGATTATCACCATCTGAAACGGCTCAACAATGGCCGTTGGCCCTGTACGCCTTAGCGGTGATACAGCGCTTGAGTAAGTGTAAAACTTTATATAGTATATTTAAAAACAAATAAAAAAAAAAGTTGTCATAATTTTTAGTGTCGGTTTTCTACTACTATACTTCAAAGTCAACAGCTTTGATTATTGCCGATCCACGATATAAGGAGGAGCATCTCGATTGGATAGCCGAGCAGTTGGGTGATAAATAAGACATTCGTAGTAATCATAGATGGATTGTATATAAAGATATAAATACGTTAATTTTAGTTAGGGGTCGCATATTGTTACAACTGATATGTTTAGCTCAAGTACAATAAAAAAATGTACATTGCAAAATAAAGTGTAAAATAAACAGTCTTTTCCTGTAAATTTTCCAATTCTGTTAGTTTTCGTCCAATTTAAACTTTTGCAGAATATGAAATGTTGGTACTTGTGGCGACATCTATGGTGTGCAAGCTTGGAACAGCGCCATCTAACGCAAGCTAGTGGCGTATCGCGTTAGCAGATTAATAGATCTGGTCACTGCTGGTTGAGCTGGCGCTGTTTTAGTTTAATTATTATTTTTAATTAATATAGCATTATCCATTGAAATATAAGTATCAACACAATATTTGAATTTATTACAAAATGTTCACAGCAACATTGCGCTTTTAATCAAGTTGTATGTACGTATAGATCGCTCGTTATTTGAATGGTCGACTAATTTGTACAATTATGTTAACAGATTATTGCTCATACGTACTTATATAATTACAAATATACATATATATATTACACATTCATTTAGTGGTTAAGCACCATGTTTCGTTTGCTTTTCGATATTCATATTGTCCATGATTGAAATAGTATATCTTAGAACGTTAAATTTACATAATATAATAATATACATTAATATTATATGGTCAGTAAATTGTAGATCAATAGGCAAACATGCTCACAATTCAATTTCAAAATTGCACATATCACTCAACTATATATAAAATTGTCTGTTTTGATATGAAATAAGTGTTATTGGACCCTGGTAAATCGACAAATACTACGTTCCCGAGTAGCTAAATGGCACACCAAACAGCAGCTCCCAAGACTGTCCAATGGCATTTAGACAGAACTCGGCATTTGCCGGTGTCTCAAATTGCAAATGCCACAATTCGCACTTGTTTTCCGTCTCGTCCAGGAAATTTACAACATATTCGCAATCAGTTATACGCTCCACCTCTACCAGATTGCTCATTTGTTGTGTGAGTGACAGCTGAATTGGTAACTGCTCAGCACTGGATGTCAACCATTCAAAACTTCCACTGCCAGCAATATGCAACTGTGTATCAGTTGTGAGCAGCGTGCAGACATCAAAGCAGCGCTTTTCTTTGCCGCATGTCCATTGGCAGCCACTAAGCAGCGCGCACATTTTAAGCGGTTCAGAGACTAGCGAATTAAGTCTTTGACGCACCTCATCGGCAGGATATTGGATTACTTCGCATTCCGATGGCAATGGGTTATCTGTTAAAATATTCAACATATGAGTTAAAGAAGAGCATTAGTCGATACATTTTTTACATACCTGCCAAATACAATAGCAAACTATCTGTGCGCAGCATATCTTGCATGATAAGAGCAAAACCACCCCAGTCGCGTATGTTGAATGATAAGCCCAGTTTCCAGGGCAACAGCTGCATGCGCGTCAAGCGATTCACTGTAACGCTAACAATCTGACGCAGCCACTTGGATACATCATCATGGGGCGGTGCATACGCTTCCATCAAATAACATTTGCATGTCGATACAACTATTAAACCATCTCGCAACGTTTGCGTTTGTTCATTGTAAATCCGACCCTTGGCCAACCATTTAAAGTGCTCGCCCGCCTCCTTGAACTTGCTTTGATAAAAATAGAGCTTTAAGCGGTGATCGATGTCATGGTAATCGCTGTAGTTAAACTTATATGGCTGAATGGCGCTTGCACTAGCCTCCGCTTCGATAAGATTCTTTGAACTGGACATCAGCATGTTGGTTGATTGGAAAAGCGCTGTAAAAAAGCCAAGCAAATCATGTTAATAAACATATGATTAAGCAAAGTTTAATTGTATTCAATGTATGCACCTCCAAAGAGTGATGACAAACCCGCATCTTCGGCTTTCTTCAATTGTTTCGTTTCATGATCGCCACTTACGCCTGTCACTTCATAGTTGTTGTTATTATTGTAAGGTTGTTGACTTGTGCTGACAGCGGATTCGGCAAGCATCATATTTTGCAGAACAATGGCATCACCATTGTTGGTTGGTTGCACTTTTGTTTTCTCCACCGGTTGCTGTTTGGCCTGCTGTTCGTAAGTGGTGCAAATGCTGTCGGTCACCGAACCGGATGAACTGCTCTCCGTCAGCTGGACGTGTGCCAACGTTTTGGACCTTGGTGTTGTGTCAGCTGATGTTGTGGCTGTTTCGGCCGTCCTTTGTGTTCTGCTTCTTTCCGCAAAAAGTTGTCCAAACTCACGCTCAATGAAACTGTGTGGCTGGTTAAGATCATCATCGATGGTTTGCAGATTTGGTATTTGGGCTATGCGGCGCTCCTCGGAAGTTTTGCGACTTGCGCTTTGCACATAATTAGGATCCAACACCTCAATGCTGGATTGGCTCGGATTGGAGATAATGTCCACATCACTTTCGTTGGCACGGAATTCCAAATCCCGATCCGTGTTGGAACTGCCCACAACTGATTGATTGGAGTCAAAGGAGCACTGCGAATTTGTTATCTTTGAACAGGAGCTGCTTTCATTAAGCGAATTGGCCGAACCTGTAGTAGTAGTTGGGAAATTAGTCTGATTGTCAAAAAATATTTTGCAAAATTATAATTTTTTTAATGGAAGCAGCATTGCTTTGCTTTCTTTTAAGTAAAATGGTGCGTTAGCTGGTATAAATTTGGAATAGATTTGCTTTGATTTTGTTAATTGTTCTTCATGCCCAAATGCTGCTTCACATTACAACAAAAAGCCAAATGCTAATTGTTGTTTTTACAACAACAAAAATAAGTATACAAAAAATTGGCATATTAACTTTTTGTGGTTTGCATCAAACTCCTACGCTTGGGTGTGTTATTAGCGATGAGCCTGTTGTTGCCCACTAAATTATGAAATAGTATATTACAATTGTAGTTGTTGTTGTTGTTGGGTGATCGAAAGATACGAAAAAAAAGAACACACAAACATATATAAAAGTTAGATTGACTCTCAATTGCCATTTGATTAACTCATTTGAGTGTTTGTGTGTGTGTGTGTTTCGTGTAATTCATAGCATGCAAAAAGAAAAAGAAATAAAAATAACAGAAATTAAAAATCATAACAAAATACGAATTAAATAAATATGCATTCATCAAAAAACAAAGCTACATAGCTATTAAAAAATAAACCGCTCACAAAACAAAAATGCAGTTAATTTTTTCTTTTCAATTAGTAAAATTATTCCAAAATTTGGTCTACATAAAAAAGAAGGCTAGCAAAGAACTTGCCAATGCTTTGATTGTCCTCCCTCGATTGCAATACCAACGGCGTGCTAACAGGTGACTCCTCCACTATCAGTGCTGGCGACAACTTTGGCTTCACTGAGGACACCTTGGGTTTGTCCAGTGATCCGCTTATATCACTTACCTCCGCCACAAAAATGCTTCGACATTCCGGGCAACGCAGCTCTGCAAAAGTGTTGTTTCATTAGATGTAAGCTTTAAAAAGTTGATTACTGTCATTATTTAACCTGCTGTTTTGTAGGTCTTCGTTTTGCGTTCAAGAGTAAATTTAATTCCGCAATTGACACAGTTATATATGGTTATATTCATCTCGGTAAGATCACGCTCCGACAGAATATCGCGCAGTTTCTTTTCGAGTTCCTGAAAGTAGAGATAAGAGAATGTTATAAATGCACTATACGCTCTGAAATCAAAGCTACTAATTGTAAGTACTTAGTTTCCAGCAATAAGTGTTCATTTTACTATTCACCTGACACAGTGCGTTCTCTACACAATAAATGCGCTCCTGTTTGTCCTTTTGCATTGTATCAAAATTAATGCGCAAAGTATTTGCTTTGATTCGCTCACAAGACTCCAATACTTTGATGCTCCACTTGGTTGTTGTGCTAAAGCAAAAATTAATTTGATTGTTGATTCAAATATTATTATAAATACTCACCGTTCACTTAGCGCATCCTTTTCACGCACATAATTCGAGGATATGGTTAAAAACAATGGTTCGCTGGTTTTGTGTGCATGGTAGACAATATATAGCTTCTCGTCAGGCTCTTCATCAGATACTGAAAACCAGTTTAAATCAATGTCAGTTTGGTTTCCATTGAGGCTTGTATGGTAACTTACCTTGGTCCTCTTCCTGCTCAACACTTGCCGTCGCATATCGATTCAACACTTCCTTGTGCTTATCAATCTCCTCCTGCTCAATCTGCATCGTATTATTCATACTCTCATATTGCGTTTCGGTGCTGTTATTGCAAGACTCGTAAACTGTTTGCTGTGTTATGTTTCCATCGTTGTTGCCTCCTTCCACTTTGATGGGTGTCAGCGTCCCGCTTGTGGAGCTTATGTTGGGTGTCTCTGCTTCAGGCTCCGACTTTGATGCTTTTGGTGAGAATTCGCCAAGGAACTCATTGAAATGCTGGCGCGCATTGTGACGCTCCTCTTCACTGGGCTGGGGCGAATCAATGCCTAGCATTTGTTCCGCATTGCCCGCCTGCAGCCACTCATTGCCATACTTGCTACGCAGTGTCTCAATTTGTTTTTTCGTCACCAAATGGCTGCCATCGGTTGTCTCCTGAGGCTTGTTATGATTTAAACTATTTAATGATTCGTTGTCAGCGATGATTGCAGTAGCAGCTGAATGAGCTGGCATCTCATCGCCATGTTCCTCAATTTCCACAGTGCGCAGTTTTCTGGGGCGCTTTTTAATGATTTGCAGATCAGGCGGCGCTTGTTCTGCCTCGGAAGATGAGTCCTTGCCTCGCACTGAAAGCGAGCGTAGCGATCCAACACTGGAGGCTGGCGTATTAACAGATGCACGTGAGCTATTTATGGATATGTGACTGCTGACTAACCGATGACTCATGTTGCCTACAAAGCGCAATTGTTGGCTGCCAACTAATGCCTTCTCCGCCTTGGACAGTGGCTCAAAGTCCAGCACAAATTTCACTGTAGCCGTATTCTTGTGCAAATACTGTGACGTAGCCAGGCGATGCTTGGGATGGCAGGCCAAGGGATTGCCCTGCAAATTGAGCGTGGTGAGTGTCATTAGGACGCTAAGTGGCAAAAGCTGCGAGTGCTCCAGCAGACAATTGTCGGACAGATCCATATTGGTCAACGTATCCAGCTTGGTTATATCCAGCAGCTCTTCTACATAGTTGTTGCTTATATTGAGCACCTGCAGTCTCTTGCAAGCTTCCACATGAAACTGTGGCAAGTGCGTCAGGCAATTGTAGCTTAGGTCGAGAGTTTTGAGATGCGGCAGCCATTTAATTGCCGCAACACTGGTCAACTTATTATGTCGCAAATTTAAGTGCTGCAAGTGTTGAGCGAATTCCAGAGCAGTGTCCACACTACGCAAACTGTTATAGCTAAAGTCTGCGGACTGCAGCTCGTTCCATACAAAACCATTTGAGTTATCGCCACCGCAATGCGTTATGATGTCCTCCACGTTGCTTAGACACTTGACGCATATAAGGTGCTGCAGCTGAGAGCGTAGTGCTTGGATGCCCACCACCTGGCATATGTTAATCTTGTGCACTTCCAACCGTCTCAGTGCACGAAACTTGCATATATCGATGGCGCCCTCGAAGTAATGCTCACTGGGAAAGTAATTAAGCTTAAGCAGCGTTGTTTTTTGCACAAAGTCATGCAGCAACTGGAGATCAGGGAAAACGCTGGACTTGGCATTAATAGGTTTAACAACCTGAAAGGCCTGTTGACGTTTGTTGGAGCTGCCAAGACTAGCGCCAACTCCAATTACACTGTCCGCGATCAACGTGAAGGAATCATTTAAAGCGCGCAATAGCGGACCTGCAAGTGTGTGTGTAAAAAAATTAGGTTAGATTGATAAGCAAACGAAGCTTAGAAAACAAAGCAATTGGAGGGTGCGGTCAACGCTTGGTCATGATTCGCCCGCATGCCCGCTTACCTGATAGGGTTAATGTGAATTCGGAGCTAAGTATTTTATCGCCATTCTTGCGCAGCAAGTTGGCCAATTCGGTTATCTTTTGTGGATCCATTTTACCTACGAATCGACGGTTATAGAAAAAGCAACGGACCCCTCTGCAATTTTTCAAACTATTATTGTTTTTATCGCTTTTGGTTTTTTAATAAGCTAAGGTGTTTTTCGTTTTATGCGCTTTTGCTTTTTAAAACTGTCATCTGAAAAAGAAAAAAATATTTTAATTGGCACACCCACACAATAACGCACACAAATACAATTTACAGCAAGAATTTTACGCTGTTCACCTATTTTTGTTTTGATGTTTACGATTTGGCTGCAGCCCCTATGATAAATAACAATGGGAATTATGACGCCATTGTCTAAAACACACAAAACGTACGTTGCTACATAATTATTAAGTATATATGACGAGTTGCAGACGTTTGTCAAGCACTTTATTAGTATTAATACGCGTTACTGTTTGTGTAGCTAGTAAAAGTTAAAAATATTCCGCTGGCAAAATCACTTTTGTTATTGCTAATATCTGACAGGCAATAATGAACATAAACACAGAGTTGTATTGCAAGTGTTGCACAAAGACGTCAGGGCTGCAAAACTAACAAAACAGCTGTTTTCCAATATCCGATAGTCGATGCGATATTTTGTTCCGAATTTCAGTACATGCTCAAATTGAAATTAGAATTAAAACACAAGACAAGACAAGAATTTATTTTTGTCTTTTATTTATTTAACACATTTTGGTTGTTTATATAATATATGCCTACGCCATTCAATTAATTTTGCACTAAAATTTACTAACGCATATTACTCCATACTTCTAAGTTTGTATTTTTAAATTAACCATTGCTGTTCCTTTTTTTACGCTTCTGTTGTTTTTAGTGTAATTGTAAAGTCAATTGTTGGTATTTACAATTGTTTTTAGGTACATGCGCACGTTTCTTAAAAATTTAAAAACTAAGTTAAAATAAAAAGCAGACTTTAAGATTGTTTTGTTCGTTGCTGTGGATCGCTGGATATGCGTTGGATTTAAAAATTAAATTAACAACCTATAGACAATCTTTCCGTTGGCTGGGTAGTTAGTTAACTGACTGGCGTCTGAAGAATCATTGATGTGTGGTGCTGAAAAACTACTATTTACTCTTCTTTGGTGCAAAAAAAGTTTGAAAACTTGCATAACTATTTTACAAATTTTGCCTGCGGAATAGAAAACAAAACTTATTATTTTTGTAAGTGCTCGATGCGAGTAAGCGTAAAATTCAAAATTGCATTCAAATACAAACGAAAACAAAAATCTTGAAATTCAATTAAAAACACACAGCAAATTTCGATACGTACTGCTCTCTGCCGATTTGATGCTGCCAATTAGTAAATATGGTTTAATATAAAAAAAATATATTTTCCTAACAATGGTACTTTGTATTTTTTTTTTTTTTTTTTTTAATATGTACAACAAATAGTCAAATACTTTATTTATGTTTAACAAAATTCATTTTAGTTTTAACAATATGACACTAACATTTTTCACTTATGATCACATAGATTGGAAAACAATAACCGGTTAACAAAATAGAAAACCATTTTAAATGCGTGTGTTGAACTTAGCGAAGAAAGCGATATTCTGACTGTACGTAGATCAGATTCATATGCATGATTGTGATTGATAGTTTGAGAGTGTGAATTGACTGAATCTTTAAACGAATAGTATTTACAATCGATTTTATCATATTTTTTTTGTTTTGTTTTTTTCATATTTGGTGTAACACAGTTTAAAGTTTTGGCGACGGCATGATGAACGTATCCCTATGGAAATTATATAAAAAAGAAGAGAAGAAAACAAATTTTTTGTTGATGAAACATAAAAGTTGGTTGCGGTATTAGATATGTAAATGAAGTGGAGCGTTATTGGGTGGATCAAGTGTATATGGAGGATTGTATGAGCGTATGAGTTAATATGATTTAGAATTTAAAATGATTGACGATTTCTTTAAAAAAGTGAAATACTTTTTTTAACAATTTCAATGTTGTAATTTGGAATTTTGTTGTTTGAATTTTATTATTCAGCTTCTGTTTTACTATAATTATAATTAGTTTAGAAAAGTATTTAAAATAATAAATTCAACAAAACATGCTAAAAATTATAGAAAGTGCATTGAGTGTACAACTAAATAAACATAGAATATTTAAGTAGGCCAAACTAAAAATAGAATAAAAACTAAAAAATAAACAGATGTTACTTGGAGAAACGGTTAAAGGCAAACAGAATACAGTATTATAGGAAATCTTAAAAAGTTTTGTGGGCGCAGGTAGAAGGATTTGTAGGAAAATAAGAACGGAACTCTTGTAGGTATCATGTGCAGCTGTGCAAAAAGCAAAACTAAAACAACTCAACACTTACATATGCTCTGGATGATTGCGTATGCAATCAATTAAATCTTTAGGCTTAAGCTGATTTGTGCAAATTTTGTGTATGGCAGTGAATAGAGGAAACCTGAAAGAAATCCAATAATTAGTTTTATTTGAAATTGCGATTAAATTGAAAATGTTAAGATAAAGCATACTTGTCCTCCAGGCCTTTGTTCTTCAACATGTAGTTGACCTCTTCGGCAGTGGGTGGGCCCTGCAATTTCTGGCCATTAAGCATTTCCTTCTCGAGTTCCTCAATGGTTTTGCCAGATGTGACAAAAGCCTCAGATACACGACGATTGCGACCACCTTAAAATATTTTTCAACAAATTAAACAATGTGTTTTGATATATGACACAATTAGTAGTACTTACCATAGCAAGTTGTGATAAGATCCGCAACGCCGCAGCTCTCAAAGAAAGTGGACAATTTGCTGCCTGGGTAGAAGACATCGACAAAGCGAATCATTTCCATTAGGCCCAAACGAATTACAGCCGCTTTGGTATTATCACCCAGCTTCAAGCCATCAACAAAGCCTGCACCACAGGCAACAATGTTCTTTAGGGCACCGCAAACTTCAACCGCATCGGCATCATCAACGACAACGACACGGAAATGATTGGCCTGGAAAAGATCACGGAGTACCTTGCCGTACTTTTTGTCCGTGCAGCCGATTGTTGTTTCGCAAAAATTGCCCTCGGCCACCTCGTTGGCCAGATTAGCGCCCATAAGCACGGCACACGGTATCTAATAGAAGATAAAACAAAGAGGGATTAGTAAAGATAGCAAAATGACACTTGAACAGATGGCTAGGCTTACCTTCAAATGGCGGGTGATAATGTGCGAAATTAGATCAATGCCACCACCTTCAGCCTTATCGAAGCCCTTGATCAGCGAAATGGCAATGGCATTGGGCTTGATCTTGCCCAACAATTGTTTGCAGAAATTTGGTATGAACTGATGTGGCACAACAAATATCAATATATCAGCATTCTTTGCTGCCTCAACCAGATCAGGCACTGCAACCTAAAAAGAAATAAAGAGTTACAGTGAATAACAATAAGAACATAAATTCGTAACAAACAATGCAGAGCCCCCGTTCAGTCTAATGGGTTGACGTGTTCTAGCCCGCGGGCGCTATGCCATTTGTAAAAGTGCCATAACGCCCGGTACTTCTGCCTTGTAGCCTTTTTAAAACCTGTTATAAAAATAACAATTAATTGTAATTAAATTCGTTCTAGCCAGGCTTTTTGCCAGAATATTTCGATGGTGTTCTAGCCTATCGTTATACCAGCTGAAGTGCTTGTTTCAGGTCTCTATGCAGAGTGGTGTTTTGGATGTACCGCTTGCATGCGGTGCTAATTCCTGGACGTATCAATAAAAATGCCAAGCAAATGATTTGATAAGCAGCTACTGCATTTCTTACAAGCGCACAATAAAACAAACTTAACATACAGCTGAAGGTTAAATGAAGGGACATTTAATTTGTTAATGATTTCCACGTTTCCACACACAACGCAAATCACTTGAATCAAACTTGTTATTAATTTTTAGAGGCTTGTCTCTTTCGTTAAGACTCATGAATAACGAATGCTTTGCATATTGTCATAGGGTATTGATGGAGCTGTTTGCGATTTGCAATAAACTTGTTTGTTTTTTCTATCATTGGCGTAAGTTGTTTTGATAAAGTTCACTCGCTGATTAAGATACTTTAATACAACGCTTTTAAAAGCTCCTTCGAATCATAATCACTTTTGATAAAAATGCTGTTAACATTTTATTAAACAAATTGTGTAGCACAGCAAAAATGCTGAAACATTAAACCGTAGCTATAGAAAACGTTATATGCAATTTCAGCAAAATGTAAATCAACGTTGTGCTTTTAATGTGTTAAATTGCAGTTATGAGTTTTTAATTTTGTGTCAAACTGTAAATTACGTGCATTGAAAAGGATTTTGGGTTAATAAGAGAAGGTTCATCACAGCATTGTCAATAAGTTAGAAATTTAAGGAGCTAGAGCCATATATTTTAATAAATATTTTACTTTCTTTGGTCAGAGATGCATTCAACAAAACTATGGAAGTGGTTTGAAAATAAACTATAAGACAAACAGACAAATAGAAATGTAAACTCTTTATCAGAATTCAATATGAATAGAGAGAAAGAGAGAGTGATAACGATATTCTTATCAGCAACTAGTAATCAACAAATTCCTTTTTTTCTAAAAATTTTTAGAATCCTACAAGTTTTAAATTAAAAAATGCTTTCTTAAATTAACAATTGACTGCAGTTTTGACATTGGCCCATGGTTAATTGTTTATAAGCGATTTCTTTAATTTGTTTTTCTTTTCTTGCTATTGAGCATTTGCCAAATGATTATATATAAATACATATGCATATGTGTACTTATATGTATGTGTAAATACATGGTGTTAATTTTTATAGAAAAACAAAAAACTGCCGCAACGCCAGCTGTTTTATTTTATTTCTAGAATTCGACTCTTATTTATACTGTTTTTGCCCGAAAAGAAAATGATGTACATAAGTATGTATATGTATGATAAATTTAATTATAATTTGAAGCCGTATATATTTAAAAGCTGGAACACTTCATCTAGACAACTAAAACAGCATGTTCAACATGAATTGCAAGCAATACTGCTTATCTACAATCAAAAAACACACACAGTCAAGTGCCGCTTGTACACTTCGCTCCTTATCAGCACAGCTGTGGACATTGTTCGTATATGGATGTACATATGTATGTATGTATGCAAATTGAATACTGAGTTGATCTATGTATATAACTTCCACAGTGCATGTCGAAAGTGACATTCAAAATTGTTTTTACAAAGAGAGCACAAGTCTTTAGAGAGAATAACATAAAGCCGGCCTTGACCTACGTCAAAGAAAGAGTAAAAGAGGAAGAGCTGTCAGCTTAGCAGGAGAGTTTGCTTTAGTGGAGGCGTCAGCGAAGGTGAAACTTTTGTTGCTGTTGGCCCTGAAAAACTGCAGTGAGCATAAGAGAAAGAGCGCGCAAGGTGAGAGCGTGAGCAAGTTGTAAAAATAGCTGTGTGCATGTTTACCCCACCCGCCCATCTGTCTGATTAGATAATTTGGCGACGGTCAAGATCAAGACAGCGGCGTCTTTTATATAAGGAGCAGTTGCATCTACGACAAATGCATTTGCTAATAATTTAACTAATACTTTGCATATTACATAAGATTTATATTGTTCTCACACTTTGTTTTTACGTTTGTTTTTTTTTTACACCCTTTTGTTTTTGTTAACATAGTTTTATAAGCATCACTTTTACGTGCACTTGTACTTACCACATTTGGTGGCAGCTTGTGTCCCTTCAGGTATTTAACATTCTCGTGCGTTTCATTGATAATTTCTGTTAACTTCTTGCCATCAATCATCTCCTCGTAGACGAACATTGTAACACGCTCCTCAAACTCGGGCAGCGCCGTGGCATTGGCGCCCACAATTTTTGCAATGGCTGAACCCCTACACAATGTTCCAAAATGCCAAAGTGCAATATTCAATTGTTATATAAGTCTCAACGCTATCTTTGTTATTGATGTTAAAGTTGTTAATACACTTACCAGTTGCCTGAGCCGACGATGCAAACATTTACTTTTTCCGCCATGCTGCTGTTTGTAATTATTTTTTTCTATATGTTTTTGTTGTGATTGCGATTGTAAAGCAGAGCGTATCTAATGCTGTCGATTGTTTTGAACGCGTGTCAGACACTAGAAATTTGTGACTAGCACTGCGAATTATTTACTACGAACTGACACGTTGAAAGTACGGCACATTTAATAAATACTATTTAGCAAACGCGTATTCTCAAGAGCACGAAACGATAAGCCATCGATAACATATGTATTGATTTCTAAACGATAGTGGGAACAGTTTTTTGCTGAGTTGATTTATCGAATCCGATATATTAAAATTATAACAGCTGACTGCTACTTTAATCCAATGAGCATTTAACATAAAGAGCGGAATTCAGAGCTGCCAACTGAAACATACTCGTGCATGTTTATTCGTAGGCTTAAGCTCCAGCAAAGTTACGAGAGCGGACATTTCTACATATGGGCTGTTCGACTTTGGAATCAGTTACTATTTTATTTGAAAGCAATTAGTAGCGCAAAATTATTTATAAATTCAAAATACAAAAAAATGTTTTTTCCTTTGTTGTGTTTAGTATTAAAAATTTCGAGTTCATAGTATCTTAAATTTCAGTCAACCTATTTAATACGAATGTGACTAATGCTATTATTTAAGGGTGTATTATTTGTAGCACTAGGAATATTTCAAGTAATAAAAAATATAATTTTGCAGTCAAATTATTTTCTTCTGTTGAATTAAAAAAAAAAATACGTGCTCTTGCATGTTTGATGGTGTATAATAAAAAGTGCTATAAAAACAATAATTTTTATATGGTATATTCATTACAAATATTTTATTAAATTATCACATACCGACTAAAATAAGACAAATACACACCTACTAGTTTTCTCATTTTCTTTTTGTTGTTGTTGTATCTTTATAGGTATAAAAATATAAGTTAAATTTTTACCTATAATTAGTGACGGTATTTGTGACTAACCTGCTTTAAGTCGTGGACCATTTTTTTGTTCGTTAAAAACATTGTTTCTTTAGAAAGTCATTTCATTATTTTTCAAATAAATTTGGATTCGCGGGCTTATAATGCCAGTCAAATCATAGACCAACTAACATAAAAACGGGAATTAAGAATCGTTCATGTTTTGGTACTGTAAACTTATTCGCAAACTTTGCAATCTAAACAAAGGCCTAAACATTTATGGCCGACTTCATTAAGGTTCGAGCATCTTCTGTGAAAGTGGCCGGATCTAAATTCCGCTCCTTATGTGTAGTCCAACTCAAATTTATATGAAGAACTATGAAATTCTTTTGAAAAGGAATAAGGTTATTTTAAATCAGTTTAAAATATTTGTAATTAAATAAGTCTGTTATTTTATACGCACCAAACAATTTATGGTTCGTGGCTTAAACAGTTTAGTCACAAATAACGTAACTAATTTCAATATCGCAAGCTTGTATAAGATGCGCAAGGCTTAAAATTTTCCTCCTATTCGTATACCTACAACGATACAACAAGCATCAAACAGACATGGGAAAACTAATTCAAATCTGTCTTATTTCAGTCGGTATGTGGCAATTAAAAAAAAGAAAAATGAGTAACGAATTTATGCAATAATTATTATTTTGATAGCACTTTTTATAATATACCATCCAAGATGCGAGAGCACCTTTTTAAATATACCTAACAGTATAGCAGGCGTTGTTAATCATGGATACGACACAATTGTGCATCTCAACAATGCTGGCTGGGACGCTATCAAATCTGTGCATAACGTAAAAAATGCAGCCTTAAGTGGCCTTGGCGTTCTGAAGAACCTGTTGGGCATTTCTTCCCCATCGTATTGTCCATCGTGCGCACGTATAGAGCGTGCCAAGTGACCAAGAACAGCGACAATAAAGTAAATTTCTTTTTTATATTTACTGCATGTAATCATGATGTAGTTGAATAAATCAAAATTTCTGTTTTAAATTATGTTTTAAATTCTGTTTTATCTATTAAATATGCCATTTCTAACGCAGGTGTTAGGCGATTAGCAATGTTTGGCGGCATGATCATCGGTGCTTTATGCTAAGCTTCGTCTGGTACAAGTACAAAAGCTAGACAAGAGTTATATGGCTAACCAAACTGCCACGTTCATCCCAAAACATCATACCAATGAAGGTGGTTAATCATGCAGCGATGTTGTTACGCGTTAATACCTTCATGTGAGCTGGACCACGTGCTGGCCGTTTTCCGATTGCGTGTCTAACGTTGTTTGGCCCTTCATATGTACACAAGTATAGAAATTTATGTATGTATGCTGCTGTGTGTGTAAGTGTGGGTGAATCGTGTCGCATTGAGTTTGAGTTTGGCTTGTATGTTCGGGGTTGCTCTAATTCCGTTCTATGCTGTTGTTGTGCACCCGTAAAATTGATTGCGGCGAAAGCTGGAAAGTTGCACGTTATGCTCGTGGCCTGACTTGCTCTCCTTGCTCATCGTCGTTGTCTGTGTCTGTGTCTGCATCTGAGTTTGAGTCTGTTTCTGTTTCTGGTTCTGTTTCTGGTGTGGCGTGCGGATTGGCTTGTTTCTATGGCAGCAACAGCAGCAGCGGTAACCCAAAATGTGATTTTGTGCATCATTGCAAAGACGGTTTTCTATTGCAGTACAAGACAACCTTGCCATGCTCAGACTCAGACTTTCCTGTGTTCATCTTTTTCCGTCTATAAAATGAAAGGCAGAACCATCTGTCTTTCTAGAAATTATTATCTGACAGATTTTTATTATTCTCTTAAATTAAACACTTAATAAGTTACATTTATGCGATCGAAGTATAATCAAGTATGATGTCACTTGTCACATCACTGTCTAAATAATACTTGTTTCAAATCCAATGCATGATGCTTAATCATTAACAACAGAAGAATGCTCTATGCCTGACACATGATAAGGTAAACAAAATATATCAAGTTGAAATTTAAACAACGCGTGGTGGCTCCCAATTCTTACAGCTCTCTTAAATTCTTTGAATAAATAAGTAGAACCGAAATTGATTGGCTTAATATATTATAAAGAACTGAACGTTTGGATATTTTGGACGATTAAATGAAGTTTCTACTTTATCTATTGAAATAAATATATTATTTAAAAAAGACCTTGTTGGATTTCTACTTTAAAAGAAGCTATTGATGATTGTACACAAAATAGATAATTTTTAATCATGTATTTTTCCGTAAATTTTACTTTTTTAAATGCTTTCAAGTCTAATTACCACTATTGTTAACAATACTTATTATACTAATTAATGCAATAATGGTTTTCAGCAGAAATACTCTTGTTAACACTCACATTACCTGCGGCTTAACTGGACAAAGTCTCTGCTTACATATATTCCATAACAGGAATGGCAGTAGCCTTTTCTACTCGAATTCCCCCCAAATGACAAACTTATCACTTGCCCACGCCTCACTAGGCGTATGAGCAATTTCTATAACCATGCGGCACACATCAATCCTTTTGCCCGTACACACACGCGCACACACACATGCACGCATATGACAACAAGTGTCAGAATTCTCATAGCTTGAGCCTTGCATAACCATGTCCAATATGCAGCGGACCACCTTTTTGGCCATGTCATGCGGCTGATGATGAGGAAAGATGATGATGTGTGTGAGCGTGTGGGGGGCATGGATGTTATGGATTGTTGTGTAATGTGTGTGTGCCCATAAAAAACAATGACGGACATTGGATCTGGGCATAGAATAATAGTATATCAAAATTTTACAGCAAACCGCAAAAGTAACGAAATAAAATCATTTACGCAAAAACGAGAACCAAATTGAATGCCAAGACAAGAATAAGCGAAGAAAATACACAACGTTAAGCGGATGTAGAATGCTTATCCTTTTACATACACACACAGCCACACACACACACACACACAAATAGCAAACATAGAAAGAGATGGGGTTTTTATTATTTTTATTTTATTTAAACCACACAAAATACTTAAGACGATTTTGTGTTTTGTGGTCCAAGATGTATTGCCCATGGCGAAGCACAAAATAAAAAGCGTGAAAAGAAACGAAATAAAACGACAACGAAAGTTTCGAGCCAAAAAGGGTATGCAACATGTCCAGCGGTCGATGCGGTTCGTCCCGGACATCTCTTAGCATCGCTTGGCATCTCATCTTGCTCGCCCAAAGGCGTGTATGTAAAATGTCTTACCTTTCGCCCAAGACATTTGCCTCAAACAATGGGCGCACGTCCTTTGATGACAGCCCAAGACAAGGCATCAATAATATAGAGCCGCACATGTCCTATATCAAAGCATTGAGTCGTTCTCACACAGCATTTATGACAGCCATATTGTTATACAGCTAGTGCTAAAAGTACATGTTCAACCCACGCCCAATGGCCGCTGGACAATGCTTAAGCATTACTAGAATATGCGACAGCATACAAATTGAGGATTTTTATTTTCATTTTTTATGATTTACATTTTATATTCGTATTTGCTTCGCTCGCTTAAACTTCCTTCCTTCCGCTCTTTCTATTCAAATGATATAATGTTTTGGCACTTTTTTAATGCCACTCAACTTTTTTTTTGTTATGGTTTTTTTTTCGTTTGCTTTTTTGTTTTTACTTGGCAAATAGTGTGGCCCAAATGAACGCGTCACTTAATTGTTTTAATTGCCTTTTTTCTGGTTCTTCTTACATCCATTAACACAATTTGCTTTGGTTTGTTCTGGTCTGTCTTTTATTTGTTTAGTGCCAACGAAATTTGCATGTTTTTTGGTAAAGTTATTCCAGTGCATTAGACGAGAAGCAGTTATAAAAGTGCACAGTCCAAAGGGTGGAATGAGTTAATAATACCACACATACACATTTATCAGATATTATTCCAAGTATATCTCATTTACATGTTACCATGTCATGTCATTATTAAACCCAGAACCTTTACAAATGTATAAAACATTTTCTAGTTGAGAAAGTAACTACTAAAGCCAGCGTTTGTAATGTTTAGTTCAAGTTATCGATAACAAGTATCTTTGATTTTATATTTATATATTTAAAAGTCTCCTCAAAGTTTGTTAAGAAACACAGAAGATATTATATAGTTAAATTTTAAAAAGCTTAGAAAACAAGCGGATTTATTCTCAGAATATGAAAATTCTAGTCAGTCGATTATATCAAGTTTGTAAGTCGTTTTTAAAATTGAATTGGATGAAAATCAAATGATATATTTTGGTGCTTAGGTTTACATAAGTGGAAAGTTTATTCATACGAGCGCTCACCTACTGCTATAAGTTTAAGAATCTTACTTTATTTAATAATCCCTAATCGCTATGATTAAATGTGATTTTTACTTAAGCCAACATACTGTTAATAGCCCAGGACATTAATTTCGAAGTGGATAAGACAATCCTTGAATAAAAATGTTGCTTAAAAGTTTACATCCTTTTTTTTCTCTAGAAGCAGAAGCAAACACTGAAAGAAAAAGTCTCCGGGTTAATGCATTCGATATTTGCCAAAACTTCATTAAGCATCAAATGCAACACTTCAGGCTGCCACGAAATACACTTGCCGCCAGTAAAATTCAAAACTCTTTATAAATCATTTCCATATCATAGTTCAATTTATTTAAATTCCTTTTATGCATACACAATAATTAATATTCATTTATTTTGCTTTGGCCAACAGCTGTAGCGATTTACATACTATTTCCAACTATTATTGTATATCTCAATTTATTTGAAACTCGCATGTAATATTTTTACATATATTTGTAGTTTTTACTGTCGGTTTTTCATTGCAAACAATTTTACAAATTTCACTTGGCAAAAATCAATTATAAAGCATTTGGCATTTAATAATTCACAAACACAGCTGGCATCAATATAGAATAATTGTATGTATCTATATGCTTTATGTGTTACACTCACTCTTATATTTAATGGTATATAACTAACTGAAACATCAAACCAACAAATGTGCAAAAGGTAACAGAGAGACAAAACATACAGCATACATTTGGGCGCCTGACCTGCGGCAAAGTTATTCTTTCATTTTCCACGATTTCTAAACATGTTCGCAGCAAAAAAAATAAGTAAATGAAGAGGAAAAGTCCTTATAAAAGAGTAGCAGAAGCACAAAAAAAAAATTATCAAGAAATTGAAATAATATACACGGGGCAGTCAAATTGACAGACTCCAAAGAAACAAAATTGGATAGAGTATTTAGTATATAGAAAATCTCTTTAAAATATTGCCAATATATAAACATTAGAATACCATAAGGTATTTTAACACTCTCCTCATCTCGAGTATAACGAAGCCAAAACGTGAAGCTTGGAATATAAAACTGGCCTGAAGAGGAGCGCTGCATCAGCGGATAGTGGGGGGGAACATGGGGCTGCAGGGCAGCACGTTGCAGGTTGAAATAACATGAGCAATTTTTAGAAAAGCGACGACAAAACGTCGAATGAAAGATAAATAAAGTGCATGGCGCTACGGGGAGACAGAAAAATAAAATGTTAGAAAAAAAACGAAGAAGAAGTTGTAAGCGAATATAACTCGCGCACAGAGCTATAAATCAACGTGAAAGCAGCCAGAGGCGTGGTTAGGGCGTGGCAATGTATCTATTACACGCTGTGAACTGTCGCAGCTGCAGTCGAGTCGAGTTAGCAATTTTTTTTACTTTTATTTTTTTCTCTGTATTTTCATTTCATTCGTTTCGCTTTTCTTATCGTTTTTCATTAAGCTTTTTTTTTTTAGTTGAAGCACAAATATTTTTGCATGTGACAAAAATTGTTGCCGCTTAAATGCAACGCGAATCGATTTTGACGTTAACCTCTTTTGCCAACTGGCAGGTGGCAGGCCAGGCCAGGCCAGTCACATCTACTTGTCCACCTGCGCCGGCTCCATGGTGTACATATCGCGCAGGAGTCGCGCAATTGGAACATTGCCAATAGTTTCCTTAAAGAACAATGCCTCAATTGTCGCCGCTCGTATCGTTCGCAGTGAAGGTAAGAGGAGTAGAAGCCTCCCGAAGCGTGTTGCCTGCCTTGGATAGCGCAATCGCACATGATCGGAAAGTATGCACTGCGCCTGATCCTGCAGCATCTCCACAGGTTGCACATCGCACAGACCAGCAGTCTCTGGGGCAAAGAGTGCAATCGCCTTCATGCAACCCACTTCGCTGCCATCGGGTGTGATTTGTCGAAATCGGCACAATATCTCCTGGATGGTCTTCATTTCCGTCTGTGTGGCTTCATCCTGCAGAACGCGCTCCTTAATCAACGGAGATTCTAGTATGGGCGTCAGGTCCAGTGGAATGGTCCATTGGGCAAGATTAAGTAGAAAGAGTTCCTTCCAAGATTCCTTTAAATATATAATGAAACGTAAAGTTTTAAGTTAATAATAATTATTAAAACAATTACACTTAGTTAAATTTATTTTTATTTGTCAAATAATTTGTCTAAATTGAGCTGGCAAACTATGGATTAGCTACAAGTTGTGTACCAACCTGCAGCAGTAAATGTTGATCATTCTTGGACAAGGTCTGGAACGGCATCAGACACTTGACCCAACGCACGGCCATGAAAAGCAGACGCGCCGTCGTCTCCTGCAGCATCTCCCACGAGAGTAGACGCGAGTCCAGCAACTGTTGGGGCAGCGGTGGCGGAAAAAGCAACGCATTGTGTTGCACCTGATACTGAATGAGCTCCTGGCACTTGTCCGGACTGAGCAGCAGCTCTAGAAACCCATTCGAGGCATGGCAGGTGGCGCTGGAACGTGGAGCTGGATGCGGCGGAGGCGTTGGTGTTGTAGGCGTTGGTGAGCCTGATGTATAGCTAAGTTGTTTATTATTATTGCTATTGAAATTGTTGTTATTATTGTTATTATTATTGCTATTGTTGTTGTTGTTGTTGTTATTGACATGAATGCTGTGCATAAGAAGCGTTGCATTGCTTGGCGGCGTTGTGGCATTATTGTTGGTCTGATGAGATGCTTCGCTGAGGCAGTGCGTCGAACTTTGTGCTGGATGTGGCGATGTGCTCGAAGCAGCCAAACTCTGCGAGTCTGTCAACGTTGGCGCTGGCGAAACGCTGCCAGCGCTCAAAGGCGGCGATGCCGATGGTGATGGCGTCTCCGTTTCCACATTCACGCGAGGACTCTCACTGCCCAGGCTAAGGCAACCAACGTCAGCATCTTCACCATCAACTCCAACGCCTCCTCCGCTGCGTGATCCAATGCTCGAGATGGACTGTATGGAAGTGCTGGGCGAGGGTGATGAGTAATTGTTGTTGGACATTGCTGCAGTTGAGGCTTGGGCATAAGGTGAAGTGGAGACAACAGCGGCAACTGCAGTTGCTGTAGCTGCCGTTATACCTGGCAGCTTGCTGGCCGCCTCTGCAATCAAATTGTGATGGAGTAGGTGTGGTGGGAAGGTCATTGCAACAGCTGAAGCAGCTGCACCAGCAGCACCACCTGCCCCTCCAGCAATATTCCCTGGCCCACTGCCATTGCCATGTGAATGTGATGTCAGCTGGTGACCATGATGGAAGGCAGGTGCAGCAGGATGTGCGGCCTGGTGCGTCTGGTGCGGATGTGTCGCTGCCTGGGCACCGGTTGCAGCCAAATGGAAGCCACTCGGTGGTGCATGAGTTGAGATGTGCTGCGTATAGTTGAACGAGGCCGAGACATTGGTCACAAGTGACACTGGCAAATGACCAGCATGATGATGATGCAGTCCAGCAGCAGCCGCAGCTGCAGCAGCAGCATGATGTGCAGCCGCTGCATGAGCGTGATGATGATGATGATGATGATGATGGGCATGGGCAGCGGCCGCATGATGAGCTGCAGCTGCAGCGGCCGCATGATGATGATGATGGTGCAGTTGCGGATGCAGCTTTGGTTTCCGTGGACCTCGCTCATGTTGCACAGCTACAAATGGCAAAAGATAAATAATATATTTAATCAAAAAAAAAAAACAAGACTAATTGAATTGCTTTATACAGATGAGAAGAATGAGTTTGTTGCAGTATAATAATTCAAAGTCATAGCAGCTTTGTTTTTGAACTGGAATCTAGAAAGTTTTATTTCGGCTGGCTTCAAAATGTTCACTAACATATGCAATATGTCAAACAACAAACATCTACAAGTCCACATTCCTTTGGGAGCAATCAATATCAATAAAATGAATTTTTTTCAATAAGAAAGCTTTTTTTTTATCGGTTGTGCCCTTTGAAGCTCAGTTTGAACTTGACTTTGGAAGCGTTAAGACTTGTTTATTGTTAGCAAAAATTCAATGTTATTAAAATTAACTCAACAGTTTTTAACAATCTTTGCAATGACAACAGTTTGTTATAGCTTAAACTACATAAGTGGCAAAATTTACTGCAATGTTTTTCAAATGATTTTTAAAATTGAGTGCCCAGTGTACAGTCGATATTTTGATATTCAGGGAGACTGTGAATTGACTTTAATTGCAAATACTTTTGGATTTAAATGCTCTTATTCCCAGCGGGAAATGTTGAACTTGTTTCAACCATCTGGATTATCCATTGCTAAATTTGGGGGAACTTGCCAATTAAAAAGCGACGGTGTATATTATTTTAAGTGCCTTACGCAAAAGCAATTAAGCAGCTTTCCATTATATATTTGTGCATTAGAAGAGCAAAAATATCAAGAAATTGTGTTTGGGAAGTGTCACAACTTGACGCTGCATTCAATGCAAATATACACCGGTAATAATACCGATACAGATAACGTTTCAAACAAGTTCCCTTATTTGGAGCAATTACATTGGAATATGCGTGAAAAATGTCAGCATGTCAATCAGATTGTTCGAAACCTAAAATTCTTAAAAAGATTACATATGTCTGATGTTGCGGATTTAAACACCTGCGAACATTTCCATTTTACTAATATAACTCAGCTTATAGAACTTAAAATATACGCAAATACGCCAAAAAGTAAAGACAACAAAAAGTTTACTTTCGCTAAAAACTTTTTAGTTGGAGCAACAAATTTAAAACAGTTTGAATTAGGCGGTACAGAAAATGAATATGCTACAAAGTTCGATATTCATAGAGAAATGTTTGCTGGACTGATAAATATATCGGAAATAGTATTTGAAAACTGTAGCGTTCTATATCTCCATTCGGATCATTTTCAAGATTTAATAAACCTGAAATCGTTGCAGCTTAGAAAAACATGGACACAAGGAATTGAGTGGATGAGGTGTGTGTTACATTAATATCATTTCAATGAGTATAAAAATAAAGTACTTTTGTTCCGTTCAAGCTCTACAACTTTACAGAATTATTTGGAGTATTTGCATATAAGTAATACATACACAGACCATGAGGTAATGGACTACATTGAAAAATATTATAGAAAACTAATCATTGTTTATATATACCCTCATGTGGGTAACATTGGCTGGATTTATAGAAAAAGAGTAAGAGCCTTTATCTGCATCGAGTCAATTTGTACCTTCAGTGTTGACATAAACAAGATGCCATGTCCCTATGGCTGCATATGTAAAATAATGCTTACGCAAATGAGATTTATAGTTGATTGTGACCCCAATGACTATCTAACACAATTTCCATTTATTCCGATACCTATAATTGGGAACACAACACTTTATTTGAACAACAAAAATATGACCGAATTACCAAACACTAACTTACTATATGGATACTTGTATTTACGCGAACTTCATGTTAGCAAAAACAAATTTACACATTTAACCGTCAACCAATTGCCACCGAATTTGACATATTTGGATATAAGGAATAACCGAATAGGAACTCTTGATAAACATGTGCTGACATTTCTATCCGAAAGATCAACAACTTTACGACTAAAACTATCTGGAAATCCATGGATTTGCAATTGTGAGCACAAAGCATTTATCCTATATGTTGTGAATGTTTCTCATCAGATTGAGGATCGTGAAAGCATGCAATGCTATGATGGAAACATGGGTTTGATGGACTATGCTCTTAAAATGGATATTTGTGACTCAAGCAAGACATACACGATATTAATAACAGGATCTTTTATAGGAATTGGTACTTTATTGGTTTTTTTCTATTTCAAAAATTATCTCGTAATGTGGCTTTATGAACGGAATCTTTGCGTTAGTTGCATTACTCGTCCGGAACCCGAAAATGACAATGACCTCAAATTTGATGCATTTCTCGCATTTTCACACTTGGACTCGGAACTGGTTCAGGAGTACGTTGAGAGATTGGAGAACAGTTCTCGCGAGTTCAAGCTAAGCTTCTATCAACGTGACTGGTTGATTGGTGAATCCATTCCAGCATGCATATTGCAAACAATTGAAGAATCTAAGAGAATCGTAATTCTGCTGACCAATAATTTTGTGCAATCGTCCTGGGGTCGCTTTGAGTTTCGTATGGCCATTCAGGCCACCTCCGTTGACCAGTTCAAACGCCTTATTATAATCGTTTATCCGGATTTGGAAGACTTTAGTGACTTGGACTCTGAGCTGAGGACCTTCATGAAACTAAATACCTATCTCAAGCGTGATGATCCACAATTTTGGAGAAAACTGATTTATGCTATGCCACATAATCATGTGCAGAACGAACGGAATTCCCTTACTGATGAAACAACTAGACAAATGGAACTAACTCAATCATAAGTAAGTGCCGACAATAAGCTTTAAGAAAAATTCAAATGATCTTTAACATAAATTATAAATTTCAGAAACTAAAATAAACTTTCATAATTATATGCTGGCAAATTAAAATTAAAAAAATTAACTTATTATTAAGCTTCTTTATCTGAAGGCAACATAATTTAAAATATTCTTTTTATATTTTTTTTTATTGTTACAAATAATCCAACACGAACGCAACTTTGTATTTTATCACATCTGTTTGTTTACACACATACAAATATATTTCTTGACTTCCAGCTATCGACTTTTGCGATTTCCCGGTCACATAGTGGGCATAGCTTGTCGACATATTCATGCAGGAACATTTTAAAAGGTTGTCGACGGGGAGCCTCTCCTACCAATTTGTTTTTACGAGTATATAAAAATAGCTCCATTTATTTGAAATATGTTATAGTTTGAGGTCTTGTTGTCTAGGATCATGTACCCAGAACTGCGTAGTGAGATTGCAATATTGATATACACCTACAAACATTCTTTCAACCGTACAGTCCCTAGGAATCCTTCATTATCAGCAATGTGCAGTAGAAAGCTTTTTTATATGGACCAACTTGATTGCTTTTCAGTTTGAAGTTAATTTTAAGAGCGTTTGTTGTCACAATCCATCAAATGTGGAATGAATTCTTCAAATTTTAAGGACCTTTGCAATTGGATTAATTTGCATTTACGCATTTTCGTTTTCTAATTCCACCCTCAGGAAGGTGTGTGCCTACAAAAGATTGATGCAGTTTTTGGAGGACGTCATCACCTTGGCACCAAAATAGTTGACTCTTGCCTTAAAAATTGTGGAAGATATATATGTACATTTCCTATATCAAATTCGGTGGGGGGGGGGGGCTGGGTGTGGAAGGGGTGGGCGGGGCACCAACATATTTTTGGGGGACGCTAGAAGCTAGCTTCTTATCTAACTTGGTAGCTCTTGCTATAAGATTGTGGGTAATATGTGAAATTATCGTCTTTTTGTTATATGCATGACATGCCCTGTAATTTTTTCATTTGTAGCGTAGTGCTCAATACTGACTTTAAGACTTTTGTTTTAAGCTAATTTTAAAAATTATTTTTTTGAAATTTCAGTTGGATGTTCTTTTAAAGCGTGTTTTTTTTTTTGGTGTTTTTAAACTATTCCTATTGTTTTTTTTTAAATATTTTTTGTAAACATCTATGTAATCTTTTCTTTTGCTGCATCTTATTAAAAGTCATAAGCTAAGCGACGTACTTAGCTACATACATATACATATGTACATATATATTAATGTCTGTCTTTGGCCCATTATTGTGATAAAGGCTTAAGATAGGTTTAAGTATAAATTTCATTCAAATCGAATAAGAAACAATGCGACTTTGCTTATCAAGCATTTGCTGTGCATGTATGTGTGTTAGAATAAACATACATACGTTTGTAAATAAGTACGTACAGTGGCAGCATAAAGTTTAAGCAAGATGTTTGTCTTCAAGTTGGCATTTACAGAATTTTTTTTTTTCAAATAAAAATCTTTAGTTATTAAGCATTTTCTGCCACTGTAAACATATGTATGTTTGTATACAACCATGCGTAAATGAGTGTGAAGGGAGGAGCAAGATAAGCAAGCGAAGCAAGAATATTTTATTGAAGCCAGGCACCAATACCAATAAACATTGCTTACAAAAATAAATACATGCATACGTAGTTCAGTATCAAATTTGAAACAAGCAGTTCATTTTGCCTTCTTCATTTACAATCTAGACAACAACAAAACGTACGTTAAAGATCACTATAGCCAATTTAAATATGGATGTACATACTTACATCCCATAAAGCATGCAAAAGGGTTTTTGCCTTGCACTTCAGTACAGGCAAAGAATAGAGATAAGAAGTATAAGAGGATAAATTGCTTGTGTACGAAACTGCTGATGATGTATATTTTACTTAATGATAGGTGCTTAAAATTTCTTTTTAATTTTTTTAAAGTATTAATTTTTGCTGTAGATTTCATCATATTATTCATCATCCAATTTCAATGCACAAAATGACTCAAGTATTAGGATTTTGTTAGTTTTAGCTAGACCCTTCCAATTGGGTGTTTTAAAAACACTTTTACTATTATCCTCAATATATTTAAGTGCTCGCGATTTAAGTCCCTCTCCTTGATATAGATCAGCTAACTTAAGCGTCATAGCTGCAGTTTCAACACACAAAGTTTCGTCTAAATACTTGAAGCACATTGCCTTAGGACGCTCGAGGTCGTATTTGTCAGCAGCCGAAAGCAGTTCTTCAGTCATATCTTTCAACTTAGGAGCGCTTTCTGTGTAGATAAATCGAAGCATTACAAGGACAACTTCGTATTTCAAATCGCTGATGGTAACACAATTCTGCTGACTCTCCTCCAATGGATGCTTGAACATGGCAGCAAAAACTTTGCTGCGTGCTGTGTGCAATGAAATTCTTGTTACGATCGAGTTCTATAATATTTTATTATTACTTTTTACCTGCTAAAATTGTCTTATGAGCCGGTATCTTCTTGCCGTTCCTGTTACAATTGTCACATCAGCAAACTCTTCTGAGCTAAGTAAGGCAAGAAGATCGCTAAGCATATTGACTTATGAAAACGGGAACAGTTTGCGCAATGCTAATTTTACAGAGTATTTTAAGCGTGTCGTTGAGCATTTTACTGTAAAAAAGGTTTAACGATTTCTTGCAAGAATTCCACGCTCCTGACTTTTGACCACAGTAGTCATTTTTTTCAAATGAAAAGCTCATGTCAAATGCGTATTTGATACTTTTATTAGTAAAACTTTCTTTCAAGCACACTTTTAAATACCTATAATCTCTATAACGATCAATACTGGCTCCTTCACCCTTTTCGAGTTGCATGTAAAATTTTTCACTACTATCTTCAGAAGCTGCAAACTCTTCAGATTTAAAGCCAACAACTATATCGACATTCTTTGATAAATCAAAGTTTTTGATTTCCCATGTGTGACTAAATTTAACTGCTCCATAAGTTGTGCAACTGCGACTATCCATATTTGTAAAGCTAATTAAGCTATTTCGACTTGTTTCACGTTTGCCTGCGCTGGTAATTGTTGCTTCCAGTCAAAGATCCAATTAAACTAGAGATTGCAAAGCGTTTGCTTATATCGATAGTAATTTACTCGATAGTGTTTCGCTGGTTGTTATCATATAATAGGAGAGTTCCTTAGGGGAATGTCAATAAGTTCACAGCAGCTCCATTCAAAATGAACTGGATGCCCAGAAAAAAGATTAAGGTCTGATTGTGTTTATAATACTGATCGCATTGAAGTAAAATGTGGCTGCTTGTGATACTTTGTTACCAAAGGTAGAGAGTATATTGGGTTTATGAAACTTCCGTTATTGCGTTCATCCGTCTGTCCGTCCGTATGATCGCAACTTCCAATTTCAAGTAAATTGTTTATTCTGATACACTCTCCATTGTGATCAGGCAAGTGAAGTAATGATAAGAAAAGTGATACTTATCGGAGCGTTCTTATACTTATCGAAGCGTTGCCAACTTATTCAGCTCTTACAGCTGATTATTGTTTGCGAGTAGAGAACGCTTTTGTTCACTTTTTTCTATGTTTTTATATAAAAAAAAACCCTATCCCCTATCGCTTGCAGTACTGAACTTAATTTTTGAACATATTTTTATAAGATATTATATTGTGTTGCTTACAATTATCCTGTTTTACCAGGAAAATAATCGGCAGCAGATAAATGACTCTAAGCAAAACTTCGTGGTGAACGCAGCCAATGTTAATTTCAGCACTGCTTTGCAGAATAAATCATTTTCAGGTGTGTTCCAAATGACTATCACTATCGCATACATCGCATAAATTTATAATCTGGTTTTAATTTTTCGATAGCTTGCAGTCGACATCCCACCACATTCAGTCAGCTGTTTAAGTTACAAAACGGTGATTTTGAGCATTGTTATGAGAATGAATGCAACCAACTTAATAAGTATTTTATGTACAAATTATTTTCTTATCCCAATTGTATTTTGTCAGCTTGAAATTGTTTAAGTTTTCTACTCAAACTCAGTATAGCAGAAAGGTAACAATAAAGCTCAGCATCAGCATGTGACATGCAGATGGAAACATCTTTATGAACATCAGAGGTCTAGTCAAAGAAATATGCTATGTATGTACATACATACTTACATATGCATGAACATAATGTCTGTCTGTTTATTTCATTTTAAAGTTTAACGCTTTCGGGTTAATAAACATACATACATACTTACTATTTCATTCATATCGGATCGCATTTCCTGTGCACATAAATATACATACATATGTATGTACATACATACATATGTCAATATGTGTTTACAGATCCATGCGTACATGACTGTGAAGAGGAACAATGTATGGTACATATGTATATATGTATGTACATACATAAGTCAACAAGC
This sequence comes from Scaptomyza flava, assembly GCA_030179655.1. NCBI lineage: Eukaryota > Metazoa > Arthropoda > Insecta > Diptera > Drosophilidae > Scaptomyza > Scaptomyza flava. Next base: position 14,034,636 of record JARNME010000029.1, read on the forward strand.
GAAGCAAGAAGAAATATTCTATGGAAGCACTAGATCAATATCAATAGACATTGCTTACAAAAATATGTAATTATCAAATTTGAAACAAACACTGATTATTTCGATTTCTTCTACTATAAGCGAGACAACAAAACGTACATACATACATACATATGTACATACGTTGAAGATCACTGTCGCCAATTTATATGCATACATAGCAAAAAAGTATACAGAAGGTTGTTTGCCCTGCAAACATAGATAGGCATACATATGTAGATATAAGCAAAGAGGTAAAATTGCTTGTTAGTACTATGCTGCTAGTGATGCGGAGCCCTGCGTCTAGAATCTAGTTTAGATCAATGAACGCATATGTATGTATGTACATGCAATATATGCCATACATATAATTGTACATGCATTGTTGTTGGCACATACACATATTTCGTCTACTAGTCATTAAATGGATACATAGTATGTATGTATGTACAATGTATATCAATAATTTGTTTTATCGCTGCGTGTCAATTATTACAAAGCATTAATTTTTCAAATGAAGACTTTATTTGGAATGAAAGCGTTGAAAATAATGAATACAAAACCAAAACATATCATTAAATTCCTTCTTGAAAAAAAATTAATAATGAATTCATTAATTGAGTAAAATTATTTCTTAATACATATAGTCAAAATAGACAAAAGCAATTTAAAAAAGCATCGTTCAAATAAATTAACCATATGTATGTTTGTGATTTCAATAATGTTGACAATAAAGTAAGCAAACGCACTTTAAATTCAAAAATTTTTTTAGCTTAAGTATCTACGAATACATTCTTTTTTGTTCTCGATTAGATTACATTATTCATCATCCAATTCCAATGCACAAAATGACTCAAGTATTTGGTTTCTATCATTTTTAATGAGATTCTTCCAATCCGGCGTTTTGGAAACACTTTTACGATTATCTTTAATATATTGAACGGCATATGATTTAAGTGCCTCTTCTTGATATAGATCAGCCAACTTTAGCGTCATAGCTGCAGTTTCAACACACAAATTATCGTTTAGATACTTGAAGCACAAAGCCGTTAGAAGATCGAGATCGTATTTGTTTGCAGCCGATAGCAGTTCTTCAGTCATATCTTTCAAGTTGGGAGCGGCTTCTGTGTAGATGAATCGAAGCATTTCAAGGACAACTTCGTAATTGAAATCGCTGATCTTAACACAATTCTGCTGACTCTCCTCCAACGGATGCTTAAACATGGCAGCAAAAACTTTGCTGCGTGCTGTGTGCAATGAAATTCCTGTTACGATCGAGTTCTATAATATTTTCTTATTATTTCTTACCTGATAAAATTGTCTTGTGAGCCGGAATCTTCTTGTCGTCTGCTGTTACAATTGTCACATCAGAAAACTCTTCTGAATTGAGTAAGCCGGCAAAATCGTTAAGTATTTTGCTTTTCGGAAGTGCGACTTTATTTTGACTTATGGAAACGAGATCAGTTAGAGCAATGCTGATTTTATAGCATATTTTAAGAGTGTCGTCGGGCAAAATTAGGTTCGGCTCTTCATACATTTTACTGTACAAATTGCGCACCATTTCGATGCCATAGCTTTCCATTACTAAACTAAGTTTACGGTTGCCGTTATTTTCAATTGAAATACGAAAGCCATATGTGTATTTGCTACAATTATTAGTCGAACTTCTTTTCAAGAATACGTACAAAGACCCATCTGGCACCTTGCCTTCAGCTTTGAGTAGTATATAAAATTTATTCTGGCTATCTTTAGACGGTGCAAACTCTTCAGATTTTAAGCCATTAATTTGATCGCAATTTTTTGATAAATCAAAGTTTTTGATTTCCCATGTGTGACTAAACTTAATCATCTCACGACTTGTGCAACTGAAACTATCCATATTTGTGAAGCTAGTTATCTCAATTTTGTTCACGTTTGTCCGCGCTTGTTTTTGTTGCTTCCGCTCGAAGTTTCAAATAAAACTAGAAGATGCAAAGTATGTATTTGCTTATATCAATAGGTATTTCGATAGCGTTTCGCCGATTGGCATCATATAATAGGGGAGTTCCTTATTTATTTATTGCCAGCGATGAGCAGCTGACATAAAATGAAATCAACACTAATTTAAATTAAAATTATTTAAAATAATTATATTAAAAGTTTAATATAAAATTATAAATAAATCTGAAAGTAATTTAATTGAAAAAACTAAAAGTTAACGTTAAGCCCAATCTAACCAGCGGTCTGTAGTTTCGATACAGAAAACAGTATCGATCTTTTTAGTTCTGGAATTGAGGCCTTCAAGGAGACAAGAGAATAATATTTGTTAAAGTCAGAACATATAACACGAAATGGTTCAAATGTTTAATAGTTGCTCAAGCAACGATCATTTAATTTAATTCGACTCAAAAGAACTGATAAGCCATTTTCACCGTTAAGTAGCTTAGTAATAAATCATACTCCATACATATGTAGTTCTGCGGTTGAACAGAGAGGAGAGAGCTTCTCGTACTTCTCTCATAGAAAATTAATCAAAAGAAGTCTACTTGAATACGGGGTTAAATCAACTCCAGGAACCCAGTTGAAACTTCTGAGGGCAAAAGGACGGAATTTTTTCTGCACAGATTCAATTCTACCCTAGTGAATCGAGTATTTCGGGGACAACACACAAGATCAATACTCAAGGATGGGACGTACTAGGGATGTGTAAAGCGTTTTAGTGGTGTAGGGATCGTTAAACTCTTTCGACAACCGCTTGATGAAGCCAATGATGGGAATGTAGATAAGCAGTTCCATACAAAATGATCTGGATACCCAGAAAATATTATTAACGAAATTAGCTCCAGTGGTGATTATGTTTTTCTTGATTGTGTGATTGATTGCGTTAACGTAAAATGTATCTGCCATTTGGAGAGAGTATATTGGTCTGTACAACTTTCAACATTGTGTTTGTCTGTCCTTCTGTATGAACGCAACATTTTTCGAAGCCCGTAAAGCTAGAGATATTAATATCTCTACTCGTTGCTAGAGTATACCGTAGGCAGTTGCGTCCGACTGTAAAGTTTTCACTTGTTTTATTTATGTGCTTTGGGTGAAGTGCTTAAAAACATTTTAAACACATGGTAGCTCCACTAATTCATTCATCGTAAAAACCCTTTACTATTATACAATTATTATACAAAACACTGCGCGCGTTGCTACGCCACCAACTTAACTTTGAGTGCTGTGGGATATACAATATTTCTTGTTTTCCCATATGTAAATGGATGTACTCTTCAGAACGCAACTCGATTTGATTCAATCGAATATATGGGAGTCCCGGTGTTCAGTATTCGAGAAATTTTGAAATGTACTACTCCCGAATAGCTGGTTAGACTGGAACGTAAAAATTTCTACTCAGAAACCTTCGTGGGCACAATAAACTTGCTAAAGATCTGAACATGACCAAAAGCATAGTTTACGGCCTCACATAAACGGACATCCATTTTTATATGAAGATTATTTCTTATAACATATGTACTATTATTTGAAATATTGAGGACAAAATTTTATTCCAATTGGTCGTAAAATACACATTTAAGTTGAAAAAAGTCTCAATTATCAAACTATATATTTGAAACTAAAATTTTGAAAGCTTTACAGATAAGTTGGTCGATTGGCTACTTTATCGACTCAAATTAAACTATAACCATTTTCCTGATTTCACAGCCCGCAGTAGGCGTAGCAACCCAATCTTAACGCTTTATCTGTCCCGCCCATAGACAAAGATATTTGCAAACCCCTGAGGGCTTGGAAAAAAAGACGGAAATTTTAGCAAACCAATATACTCTTGTAACCTTCAATATCAGATATATTTATTATAGTTATAGTGTTTTGCAGAATACGAAATTAAATTTCAGGAGTCTCCCAAATGACTATCGCTATCGCATAAATTGGATGAATTGATAATCTGTTGTAGCTCTATCGATTGTTTGCAGTTGACATTCCACCACATTCAATCAGCTGTTTAAGTTACAAAACGGGGACTTTGAGCATTGTTATTGAAATGAATGCCACTAACTTAATAAGCAAATATTATTTTTTAAAGATTTTTTTGTATAAGTTTGTTGTCTTTCCTTCTGCTGCCTCAAGTTTCTTATCTCGTTTGTTCTAGTCCTATATGTTAATATGTGTGCATACATACTATATGCGTACATGAGTGTAAAGAGAGAAGCAAGAAAATTCAACAAGCGAAGCAAGAAGAAATATTTTATCAATACCAATAGACATTGCTGACAAAAATAAATATTTAACTGCAAATTTGAAATTTGAAGCAAACACTGTTTATTTCGACTTATTCTACTATAGTTAGATAATAAAAAAAAATAAAAAAACGTGCGTTGATGATCACTGTCACCAATGTACATATGTACATATATAGCAACAAAGCATACAAAAGGATTCTTGTCTTGCACTTTCAGTACAGGCCAGTGTTGCCAGGTTAGCTTGTTTCAGGCTAGATCTAGCATATTTGAAAATGGAATAGCTTACAAAATTTGCAAATAGCTTATAGCTATAAATCTTGCATTTTTCAAAGTTGATATAGCATATTCTAGCATTATATTATATTCGTGACTTGAAAGAAATATTTCATAAATTTATAGTGTGCCACAGCTTAAATATCGGAGCTTGTTCATGTAAAGCCGATTGTAACGTAAACTTAATCAATATGAATTTGAATTGGTATTCTAATCGAGTGTCATCGATGCATGCAGAATTGTTAATTTTTATAATTATACTAATTATTTTTCACAGCTACAACTTGCCACATTATAGTAAAATTAAAACAAACGATAAATACTTATATGGGAAGGGGTAGGGGGGAAGGGGGTAAGGGGATGGTGTGAAGGAGGAAGTGGAAAGGGGTGAAGGTGGAAGAGGGGAAGGGGTGAAGGTGGAAGAGGGAGTGTGATAGTGTGTGGGTGTAGAGGGGGAGGGTGAAGAGGGGGACGGTGAAGAGGGGACGGTGAAGAGGGGGGAGGTGGAGGGCAGGTGGTAAAAAATACGATCGACAACTGCTTTTGATAACTTATGTTGGGCAGAGCCAATGGTCCGAGGCCTGGGTTAGGTATGAGTTACAGCCTAAACCAGTTGGGAATTACAAGCCCAAACATAAGTAAATGTTTTGAAGCAAGCACATTACAGTCTTATTGAAGGAAAATAAAGTAGTTTACAAACGCCCCACCAGACCTGAAGGTAGGGGGAGGGTGGGAGGCGGAGGCAGGTGGTAAGAAATACTATCGGTAACTATCAATAGATTGCTGCTCTTGATAACTTGTATTGGGCAGAGCAACTACTGATAAATTCAGCCAATGCTCCGAGGCATTTGTCTGGGTTGCAACATAAACCAGTTGGGAATTAAAAGCATTTTTCTTGCATTGGATATAGCTTACTTTTTAGCTTGTTTTAGCTTATTTTTCCCCAGAATCTAGCTTATGCGGGCGCTCAAAACCTGGCAACACTGGTACAGGCATTGACGAGAAACAAGAAGAAAAGGAGACAAAATTGCTTGTGTACGAATGTATGTATTTAGCTGCTTATGACGCAGAGCGCTGCCATACATATAACTGTACATGCACAGTACATAATATACATATGTATGTATGTAATACATGCATAGATGTTATTGGCATTGGTCATTAAATGGATATTACTCGAATCTGTTTCGTCTGCGAATGTAAATAATAACAATACATTAATTTAAGCAAATTTACTTTCAAATTAAGACTTTATTTGATTTGATAAAAAAGAATGAAAAGAACCAAAGTAGTACATTATTAAAATTCTTCTCGAGAATCAAAAATTAAAAGTGTAATCATTTATTAAGTATAATTATCTCTTGAAATGTTCAACAAACGGAAAAATAATATTTTTAAATATCTGTATTTCATGGATCATGCCTGTTTGCAATGTCATTATATTATTCATCATATTCATCCAATTTCAATGCACAAAATGACTCAAGTATGAGGATTTTGTTAGTTTTAGCGAGACTTCTCCAATTTGGTGTTTCGAACACACTTTCACAATGATCTTTAATGTATTGAATAACATTTGCTTTGAGCCCCTCTCCTTGATATAGATCAGCTAACTTAAGCGTCATAGCTGCAGTTTCAACACACAAAGTTTCGTCTAAATACTTGAAGCACAGTGCCTTAAGACGCTCGAGATCGTATTTGTCTGCAGCCGAAAGCAGTTCTTCAGTAATGTCTTCCAAATTAGGAGCGATGTCTGAGTATATGAATAGAAGCATTTCAAGGACAACTTCGTAATTGAAATCGCTGATGGTAACACAATTCTGCTGACTCTCCTCCAACGGATGCTTAAACATGGCAGCAAAAACTTTGCTGCGTGCTGTGTGCAATGAAATTCTTGTTACGATCGAGTTCTATAATATTTTATTATTACTTTTTACCTGATAAAATTGTCTTGTGAGCCGGAATCTTCTTGCCGTCCCCTGTTACAATTGTAACATCAGCAAACTCTCTTGAATTAAGTAAGGAGAGAAAATCGTAAGGCATATTGCTTTCCGGAACGGAGATTGTATTTCGACGCAAGTTAACGGGAACAGTTGGCGCAATGCTGATTTTACAGCATATTTTTAGCGTGTCGTCCGGCGAAATTTTATTCGGCTCTTTATAAATTTGACAGTAGGAAACTTCGAACAATTGGGAGTCATGGGTCCAATTTTCTGAAGAGTGTTTATACAAGCATTTATTTGCAAACAAAATGCTTAGCTCACTTCTGTATTTGACACCGCTATAAGATGACGTTTTTTGTAACCATACTCGCATACACCGATCTGGCGGTTGTCCATAATGGTCGATAAGTAAGTTAAATTTATTTCCACTATCTTTAGGAGCAGCAAACTCTTCAGATTTTAAGCCATTAATCTCATCGAAATTTTCTGAGAAATCAAAGTTGTTGATGATCCATGTGTGACTTAATTGGACAATCTCACGACTTGTGTAACTGTAAGTATCCATATTTATGGATCTAGTTATCTCGACTTATTTCACGTTTGTCCGCGCTTAAAGCTGTGGCTTTCCCTTCAAGGTCCAAGTAAAATTAGAGATTGCAAAGTATTTGCTTAAATCGATAGTTATTGCTCGATAGCCGCTTGGCATCATGAATAGGGGAGTTCCTTATGTCACATAAGTTCACAGCAGCTACAAAATGATTTGGATGCTCAGAAAAAAGTTTTTAACGGAACTAGCTCTGGATCTGATTATGTTGCTTGATTGTGTGATTGATCGGATTAACGTAAAATGTAGAAAAAATGTTGATGCCGCAAAAAGTTGGAGGAATATTTTATGGACAGATGCGATTAAGGTTAAGTGTGGGCGCAAAGTCATTTTCAAGGAGCAGGAAACTGAACTATTCTATGCCACATATTCATGTGCATAATAAAAGGACTACCCATACTGATGTGAAAATAATCGAAAGAGAGACAAATCAATCATAAGTAATTGTTATCTTTTTGCCTTAAAAATATGTATATATATATGTATAAAATGTCCTAAGATATTATAGCTATTATAATTTTTTTTTTAAATTTATAGTTAAATAAAAGCCTAGTCCAAAAAATTAAAAAACAATTTATGTAAGATGTGAACTTTGAAACTGTGAACGGAATTTATGCTGATTTTGCTTTCTTTTTGTCTATCAATCCATCTGTATTTGAATCGTTTGTGTTCGTTTGGTTTGGTTTGCTCAACTGTTTTGCATAAAATCAGTTCAAGTGTGTAATTGCGTTAATCTCCTTTTAAGTAGTTAAATAAATAAAGTTAATTTCAAAGATACTTTGAATGGCTTTCTTCTCCTTTCTTTTATTTTTTTATTTTGTGTAACTTTGTCAGCGCTTTGAACTGTGTGGGTTGGTTGTATGCCGAAGCAAATAGCAAATAACACTTGGCTCTGTATAAGTAGCTTCTTGAGGCGCCCACACACACGCAGGCATAATAAACCGATTATTAAAATGCGCAGAGATATACAAATGAAAAGATACAAAACAGTAGTCCTTTAGTTGTTGGCCTGGTCGTGTGAACTGTTGCATATGCCCCAAGCCCTGGACCCGGACCTAGACCGACATGTCGGGTTCAACGACGCACGTATGATTATGTATGCGTGTGTGTGTGTGGGTTGCTGTCATGACTTTTATTTGTTTGTAATTAAATGTATCTATAGCGCGCGCTCGTGTTTATGTCTGTGTGTGTGTGTGTGTGTGTGTGGTAGTGCGTGACACAGCGCAAAAGGGGTGACATTTTAATCCGCAGCTAATCGCATGTGTGAGTGAGTGCGTCTGTTTAAAGTGACTGCAGCCACTTGACGGCCCCGGATGCCACTTGAAAACTAGCAAGTATGAAAGTATGCTGCACAGAGTGCGGGAGTGTCTCACAAAGCTTTCAAAAGATCACAAATTTCAATTAAAGAAAATGCCAAACTCATCAAATTTTTACGCTGCGGGTTAAGCGGCATCAAACAAACTTGCGACAATTTTACTTTCAGAGACTCTTAAAAACTGCGGTCGGCAAAAAAAAAAGTTCCAGCCATCCTTCCGCAACGGGCCAACGAGGAGAGGCAAACCCAACCTTGGGCAATGCTAACCCTTTCGTGCTGCTTCCTTTCCTATCCCAGCGAGCAAACAACGAAACGTGTGAAAAAGGCAAAAAATTAAGGGCATAAGCAAAAATTAAGAATTTGATTTTCTTTTGCTGCGCTTTTATTGTTTGTGCCAAGCCCCAACCAGCGTCCCTCTTCGGCTCCTGCTCGTGAACTTCCTTTTTAACTTGAAGCGACGCCATTTTGTTTCTTGTTGCTGTCAAAGTTGAGGCAAGGGCAAAGAGATATTAAGTTTTAACTGATTTGATTATTGCTGGAAAAGTTATGGATGCAAAATGCAAAAGTCGTGTTTCCTGTGCGCAATATTAACTGACTGCAGGCGTTATTTGAGTCGTTGAGCTTGAAGCGGGTTTGAGGTTAGAATTGGTCTTAAATTAAACGAACAAAGGTCAAAGTGAGAAGGCTAAGTGAATTGGAATGAAATGCAAAATGAATTTACTTAACATTATCTCTACATCTATTATTATTGTTAGTAATAGACTTAAATCAAGGATTTTTATCTTTTGACTTACGAAACAGTGGAGCCAATCTCCTCAAACATAACACAACACAACTGCAGAAACTCCCATGCATGTAAAGAAAAGCCCACTACAAGTAACCAAATTGAAGGGGAAGAAAAAAAAGTATACATACAATCTACAAATCTAATTAGCAACTCATTACGCATCCTCAGAGCGTAGAGCAATAAAAACACTAGATAAAAGAAACAGCAAAACATATTGACCGATTTGCTGAAGCTAATCAATTAATTAGGGTAGAAAATAACAGGCAGATAGGCTGGCAGGCTGGCAGGAAAGGCAGGAAAGGCAGAAAAAAAGCAGTAGCAGTAGCTAGATGTAGAAACGCATCGAAGCAAAAACAATTATGTCAAAACTGGGACACGACCAGAAGCAGGCAAAAGCAAAAATGTCAGAATGCCAGACTGAGAAATGTGGTAGAAAAATTAATGATAAGTGGCAGAATGAAGTAGCGCGAAAGAAAGAGGAAGCGAGAGAGAGAGAGAGAGAGCAAAGCGGATGTTTAACAGCTGCTAAATTCCCAGAGTTGAACGCCCAGCGACTTCACGACCGAGACACGCAAAAATCCCAATGAATGATCATCAACCCAAAGCCCAAATATACTATTAATGGTTTGGTGGGTGGGATGTCCAGAACGTAAGCTGAAAAGCGCAAACCAAGCCAAACAAATTGTTATATTATCATATAGGTATATCATAGGTGTGTGTTTATAATGAAAATAACACAGGAAATAAACTTTGAATGTTTGGCAGGCAAATGAAAAGTAAATAATAAATAAGGCAAGATTGCTAAGTATATTGTATAAGGGGAACGCATACAAAAAAAAAAAAAATAATAATAATAAAAATATACCGTGAAATTCGAAAAAAATAACACTTGAAGTGATTCGATGCGGTTGGCAATGCGGCAAGGGGTGTTTATTTAACATTCGGGGGGGAGATGAGCATCGTATTTGGCTTAACAATTCTAAAGTGCATAATAGTTCATAATGGCCATTGTTAATGTCAGCTCAAAGAAAAAGGGAAACATCCACTCGACTGACAAACTGTTGAGTTTACAGTGAATTGATTGTATAATAAGGATTTTATTCGTTCCCAAATTGGTTTATTTTTAGATATCGCTTGGATAACAATTTTTAGGAAAATAGATACGGAACTATAACAGCTGTCAGGTTCCGAACTGTAAAAATTATATCTCTTTGTAAGGAATTAAAAAAAAACCTAAAAATTATAACTTTCAAATGAAATAAAAGCCAAACAGCTTTATATAAAGAAATCAGATACAACTTATTTATTTTTTAAATGGAAAATTGTCATGAACTATTTTATCTAAATTTATTATCTTGCGAAAAATAGCTTTAAAAGCAAGCTGTCATTTAGTAATTTTATTTATTCTAGCTTGCTCACAAAAACCTTATAGCAGATAAAATAAAAAAAATATCTTCAAAGTGACTTTATTAAAATAAGACTCAATGATTGGCAATGGTCACTTAAATGAGCTAAGAATAAATGTTTAATTTTATATTTCCTTTGCCATCAATTTAACAAAATTCAAATAATCCTATCTTTCTTCCGAAATAGTTTTAATATCAAAAATCAACAGCTGACAATATAAGTATTTGCTGTACTTTTTGTGCATGTTTATGCATATAAGTTTAACTTTATTCCATTTTGAATATACTATTTACAATAACTTTCATCAGCGTGCCTGACTGCCCTTGCCACGCCCAGTGTCAGCTGCATCATGGTTCATGGAGGCCAAAGGCTTTTACGCTCTGACTCTGTCGCCAGGGCCCAGTGAGTGAGTGATTTTAAATCCGCTTTTAATGTTGACACTGACACTTTTGTCACACACAGACACAGCCACACACACACACACACACACGCAGAGGCAGAACCGGTGTGAGTGCATGACACATGCAAGCCAGTCGCATTTACATGCCGCCGGTCGCACACTGCCTACCAAATGTGTATGCACATAAAGTAGTAGGCTATAATGTCAATTAAGAGCAGCATTGCTGTTTGCATATATAAACATTCATACATACATATGCATGTACATATATACCTGCCTGTGGATGTGTGTGAGTGAGTGAAAGAGAGATCGGGAGGGTGTCTTGTGTGTTGCATGGCTTTCAATGCCCCGCAGTCATGTGTAAATGCAATGCGTATACGTAATATGACGAACACAATGCCTTTGAAACGGGGCGGCTTAAAAGCAGCAAATAAATAAATGATACATACATAAGCACGCACCGACTATATAGTACACAAAATCAATACGTTTGATTGTGGTCATGAAATTAGTCGCCAGCCAGCGCCAAAAAGTCGACTATATAGATAGAAAGCAACAAAAACAACAACAGCGACAACAACAACGACAACTTCATTTGACTGGCTTCATTTATACTTACAACCGCAAAACGCAGACGATGACAACGGGCTAAGTTGCAACGCAGTCTGTTGACAAAAGGGCTTAACTGCCCAAAAGTATGCTGCAAAATATACTTTATATACAACGAGCCAAGTGGCAAGACAAAGGACAAGAACGAACTAACAATGTTGAAGTACGAACACAATTTCCATTTACAGTTACTTTTTCATTAAATTTGCACTTGGCTGATTTTGTAGCAGCCTTTTCGACTATTTGCCATTGTTGTTTGTGTATTTTGCAGCTGTTACAAGAAGGTTGTTCGTTGAGCATTTTGTTTGCTATTAGCTTTGTAAACTTTTCGATTTGTTGAAAGTGCTAAAGTTACAATTCAATGGCCAAGATTAAATTATAACTATCCCAGTTAGTCAATGACACTAAGTAAAGTAGAAATGATGAAATGAAACGTTAATGAAACCTTAGTAAAAAGATTCCATCGATGTAAGAAAATCTATTATTAGATATACTAAGCTAGCTTAGATGAACCAGTTTATCATATAGTATAACACTCAACCTTAATGTACAATAACAAAATGACCAAATTACTTCCCGAATATTCTTTTATTCCCCTTAAGCATTTACCAACTAATTTGTTTCTCCTAGTTTTCATAATTTTATTCACACTGTTACTCCAAATGGCCATCATTAGGGCTCACTTTTCAGCCCATCACACAGCCAGTAAATATGCACACGCACACACGCCCCCCGAATGACAAAAATAAATATTAAAAAAAGTAGACGACCAGAAAAAGGACATTTTATTGCTCGCTTTTTTTATGCGAATGGGATTTGGAAAAGCGACACAAATCACTCAAAATGAAAAATCCGCTTAAAATGCCGCGTAAATATTTGTAAAGAAATAAGAATCCAAGGAGATGGAGCTTGGGAATGTGAATGGGAATGGGAAATGAAGATGCCAAATGGCAAATGGTAAACAAGAAGTGGGAAATGGGTGGGCATTATCACTATGCGTGATGATGATGAGGATGATGATGATAATGCTGACACTTTGTTGGTATACAAATGCAAATACCATTAAATGTGACAAGTGGCAACATAATTTGTTAAGGGAAGCTCCCACACCGTTTCGCCTTTTTTTCATGTTTCTTTGCACCCTGACACAAGATATTAGCATATACAAAGCGGCCAACATTTTGTGAGGCAGGAGAAGGCAGAAGCCGAAGAAAGAAGCACAATAAAATGTACGCTATTTGTCATATTTTTCAATTATAGCTTATTTGTAAAGTCTGTGCAACACTGTTCTCTCAGGCTTTTACCAACACTTTGAGCTTTTCTAATTAACTTTATGGGCAACATAAAGAAATCATACAAAAGCAACATGGAGACCAAACTGTAACTAAACAAAATGAAAACCAACTAAAAATGGCTAACCACATCTAACCAACTCAAAAACAAAAATAAAAGAGCGAGAACATACAAACTACTCACTTCACATGTTGGCTCCCGGTTCCGTTCAAAAAATGTAACACAAACGTGCCTTGAACGATTTTTGTGGCTTTTTTGCTTTTTGGTCTAAACAACAAAAGCACTTTGTCTGGCTGGGACAAAACAGAATACCGCTGCTCAAGTGTGAGCTCTCTCAGTATTTTTGTGTGTGTTTATTGTTTATTTACGGCAACCAGCCAAGAAAAACCCCAAAAAGGCAGCTAACATGAGGCTTTCTAGCGGCAAACTAAGAAAATTCACAGAAAAGTAAAAAAAAAGGACAAACACATGTCCTAACACGCCATTGGCATTTTCGAACCGCAAAGAGCTTCATGGTTTTCTCATTCAGAATGCGACATTTATGTTTTAAATAGAGTTTGGAAAAGATTTACAGTCCTACTATTATGCCCGGCTTGTCTCTTTATAGCTACACCAAAAATTAATTATACAAGAAATAATTTTATTTTTTTTACATTTCAAAATAAATTTGTATATTTTAGAATATAATTTTACTGTATTCGTAGCACAAAGGAGAGATCTGCTCCTTGTTATTTGTATTATTTATTGATCAAAAAACTATTTAACTGTTTAAATATATATATAGTATAATACTATGACTTTATTGTAGAGTATTTAATTCTTGGTTTTGTTTTTACTTGTAATGTTTTGCTATTTGCCAGTTTGTGCTATTGTTGTCACCTTGTGAGCGTTATTATTGTTCAGTGGGCGTTAACTACATACATACATAGTATACTGCGTGCTTGTGTGCCATAGCAATCTCTCTTCCTTTCACCTCAACAGCCCCGGCTCGATAAACTAACTTTGCTTCTGGTTCATTTCAGCCAAATCTTTTGCCCTTCGACAAGTTCAGTGTGACGTCTAACGTCTAAGTTTGGTATCATCATTTGATTGTCAATACATTTTAGTCGCATTTTCAGCGATGGGATAATGCATGTAATCCGCTATTAAGTGCACATTGTCAATCGACCTCCCCCTAAAGGCGAATTGCGTGTGAGAAAATCTGCAACAATTCTCACGTTGTTTTTCCCCCCCTGGCTGCTGTGCTGATGTTGTTGCCGTTGCCGTTGCTGTTGCTGATGTCCTGTGCAGTGAACCCATCAACGGTTGATGCTAAATGGTAAATTGTAGCCATAGAGCTGTTGTCGTACATATATGGAGCTATGGTATAGCTGTGTGTATATTGCTTTCATTGCCACTGTTGTTATGTGTTTTTATGCTACATTTAATGTTGGCTTAAGAGCTTTAAAGCTAGCATTGTTGCATTGAGTTGTTGTGAGTGCGTTCCGTTTTGGTTCAAGTGGGCTAGCTTGGGTTTAAGGTTCAGGGTTTTTGGGTTGGTGGAGCGGTCTGTAAGCTTGGGTCAATCGGATTGTTGGTCAAGTAAGAATTCAATATAAATGTTGATAATATGCATATCATTAAGTGACTCAAGTAAAATTGAAAGCTATTGAAGCAAAATGTTTTGACATATATATTTATGATATCAATAGGCATAGAAATATCTAAAGCAAGAGAAGCAACAAAAGATATAACAATAAGTATAAAAAAACGCTTGTGATTGATGTTCATAAACAAAGCTAACCGATTTCTAAATCTATTGTTGTAGTTTTAGTATATGTCGAATCGTATCCTTTTGATTTCATACTTTGCTTTACAACTGTGTTAGTTTAATTATATTTTAAGTATATAACTTAGATATATTTAATATTTATTGTACATTAGAGCCTTCCAGAATTTGAAATATACCAAAATAACTATTTAATATATTTTAAAATTCAATGCGTAATGAAGTTTCAAGCAACTGCTTAGTTAATTGAATGCATTTTTAAACGATTCTTTGGTGAAAGAAATACAATTTTACCAACTAAAATCAACCTAGTTACTGTAACAAACCAAAGTGTGCCTTCATAATTTATGCGGTACAGAAAAACAATCGTTCTAAAAATCAAGCAACTGTTTGAGGAGAGCAAAGTGAGGCAGCGAGGTGTTCGCCTAATTTATAATCAGCTTAATGACAACTACAACAAAAAAAAGGCCACTTGGCAGACACAATTTGAGAAGTCGAGCTGGAAGAGTTCTTGCCTTGTGAAATGTGCGTTGCCCAAAAGCCTGCGGCATTTTGGTTTTTGAGTTTAATGTTGTAATTTATGCCCGGGCTTGTACCGGAAAAGCAGCTCCAGCTAATTTGCTGCATAATTAAATAAATTTGCCAAGTAAAACAAAGATTTGCGGCCAGCCAGCCAGCCAGCCAGCCAGCTTTCACTTACCATCCTTATTCATGGCCGATTGAAAGCACTTGGATAAACGACAAGCGCGACATTGGTTCCGATGGGTTTTATCAACCGGACAGCGACCCTTGAGATCTCCGGTCGCCTTGCAGGTGTAAATACGATTTCGATGAATGCTACGTTTGAAGAAACCAGAGCAACCTGTGTGCAAATGAAATTGAACCAATCAATTATTGCCTCTAGCAAAAGCTTTCGTATCACGACTTACCATCACAACTGTAGATACCATAATGTTTACCCGAACTGCGATCGCCGCATACCTTGCAAGGTATATCCAGCAGACGATCGCCAGCTATGAATAAAAAAAAAATTAAAATATATTTTGTTGAATTTTTTAATATAAAGAGTTTCACAGTATTTTAGTCAGCACATCTTTAAAGCTATATAATATATTTAAAACAGTTTAAAAAGGGGTAAAAAGAGGCCTGATTGCAACGGGGAACGGATGCAGCAGGGGGGTGCGCTGCGTTCAAAGATTGGCTGAGGCAGATCTTTTGGGGTTGTCACTAGTTATATTGCTACCAAATCTTTTACCGCTAGCTTCTAACTGAGCAAAAACACTGCTGATGCCGTGGGGCGGCTTGAGGCGGCGAGGGCGGGAGAAGTAGGCGTATCCAATGATTTGGCGTTGATAGGCGTTTTTGATTTCAAAATGCGGGGGGTTGGGCGGAATGGTTTGGAATATCTTGGATGCAGTTTTTCGATGCCTGCAGCTAGCTTCTTGCCAAATTTGGTAGCTCCAACTGCAAGGAAGTAGGAAATGTGTGGATTTATCGATCTTCAGTAATTGAATTTATCGATTTGCCAGCCCCCCGTTGAGCGCAGAACACCAATCTTGACATTTTATCTGTTCCGGCCTATAGAAAAAGATGTTTGCAAAGTTTCAAGTCTCTAGCTTAAAGGTTGTCGAAAAATGTTGCTTTCATACAGACGGACGGATAGACAGACATTATGCCGGAAACTGCACAAACCCAATATACTCTTTACCTTCGATATCGGGTATGAAAACAAGTTATAAATATGTCTTTAATAATATAAAACTTTGAATATTTTTACGTATTGGAGCATAAAAAATTTTGTTTCTTGACAAGAACGCCTACTATTTAAGCAAAGGACAAAGTATTAAGCTTTTAGTAGGAGCCTCATTTTTGCTTTACCTTTATTTATCTAAAGGATCACTTAATAGAATGCTTGGCAACATTCGAAATCACGATTCCCATACGTTTTCCCAATGGCACTAAATTAATTTAATTGTCTTAAAGAAAAAAAAAAAACAACTAATTGCCAGGAAAAACTTAAAAATAACCTCTTTGTTTATAAAAACGCTCTCAAAAACTAAAGTAAAAGCGTATTTGTGTTGAAATACGCAATATATCCGCATATTTAACTTACATAAAGTGTTAAGCTCGGCCTCAAAGCTTCCCATTAAGCAAACACACTGCAGCACGCACAAAAGTTGCTGCATACTTTTGAGGCACTGTTTGCCTGCCTGTATTATGTATGTGTGGCTGCGTGTGTGTGTTTGTGTGTCTGTATCGCGGATTAGCTAGTGAAAATTGCACATAATGGGAGATAGATAGAGAGAGAGAGAGAGAGAGAGAGACAGCCCTTTTTTTTTGGCCGGCACGCTTCACAAATTAAGTTGAACGCTTGGCACTTGTCAAAATAAAACGCGCCCGTTTTCGATTGTTTCCCTTTGGTTGTTGCCGTTGTTGTTGCTGCTGACGACCCCTTTGTTCTGTGACATTTGACATATTGTCAACTTTTGGTTGGGTCGCATTCGGTTTGCGACGCGTGTTGCCAATTTTCACACCCTGCGCATCGGCAATTGTCCGCAGCATGTTAACACCTCTAGAGTGGTTGAGCGTGCCCATTTTCCAGTCAGTCACTGGCAACGGTCACGGCCCTTAGTCCTGTCTCTGGTCACAGCCCTGGCCCCTTAGGGTTGCCCCCTTTTTAAGATCTATGAACATCAAATGCGGTTGAACCTTTGCACTATACACTTTTCTCGTTCATTCGCAAATGTTTTCTTTTTTAAAAATTTTCATTGTTGATTTTAAATATTTTTGTTTATTTATGCTTTAACATTTTTTGTTAGTTTAGCAAGTTGCGTCAACGCCCGATCAGTGTGAGTGTGCGTCTCTGTGTGTGTATTTTTGAGAAGGTTATATCTTTATTCAAGCTATATACAATATGCTTTTTGACTGGTATGGTAATCTCGGCATTGTTTTTATAGGCTAAAAAGGTTGGCTTAGTGCATTTAGTGGGGGTTGAGCAGACGTGGGACTTAAACAGTTTTGGCGTGGGAATCGCAAATTAAGGCAACTCAATCGAACGGGATGAGTTTGAAATGTGACTTGTTAGTAAGCTTAATATTTCTCAAATAACTAATTTCTTTTTTCAGAAAATTGTTGACTTGCAGAAATCAATAAAATAGTTTTCTTTTATTATTCATATTAGGTCAGAATTTTAGCAGTGCTTCAATTCATATTAGGTAAGATGTTATTAAAAATAATATCAACAAATTTTAATATTCTATAAGAAACGAGATAATTTTTGAAAATTGTTTTGAAATCTAAGTTTGAACGATATGATACAGTGCTGACTAACAAAAGCTCTATTTTGTTGCCTCCTTTGAGCCTTCAATTACAGTACTAAGATGATCGTTCCTGTTTTCTTTATCTAATCGAAACTACGAACCGCTGGTCTGATTGGTTGTATCTGGGTTTTTCTCAATCTGAGCAACTCATGTTGGACCACTTATTTTCTTGAGGAGTTTAAAGAACATTAACTCTTCAAATGTTCTACCTTAATTTACAATTTATTTTCGGATTTGAATAAATTTTTAATTCAAATTTTATAATTTATTCAAAACTTTAATTTTGATGTTACGGCGAGTTTTCGTAACGCTCTATAAAAAACTCACTCCTGCATTATTTATATTAATTATTATTAATTAAACATTTGCATTAAATACTTATATAAAAAAAATATATATATCAAAAATTCCTTAAAACTTTTTGAAAATTTTTAATTTTTATAAGTTGTTAAATTCCGACGGGTTTTATGTGTCACTTTTTATTGTAATCAAAATTGTGTTGCATTTTTTGCCGCCAAAGCTTACCTGTTCCCATTTTCCGTTGATGGAAATATTTGAACCCCAAAGTATCCAGCGTGCTTAAGTTTTTTCTATCGTTGTTGCACACTTAAAACTGACTTCGATTGTGTTAATTAATTTAAGACAACGATTTGAATTTGGAAGCACAATTCGCACTTGGTAAAATCACAAAATTACAAGAAGACAAGACAACCGCACGCCAAAAAATGTTTGATTTCATTTGCCGACGCAAACGAAGACGACAACAACGACGACGGCTACAACGCTGCTGCGGAGCGGATGCGGATCGTTTTGGCTGACGGACCAACTGTGAATGGCGCAGCCAGCCAGCAGAAACAGAGCAGAAACAGTGGCAGAAGCTGAAAGCTGTAGATGTAGCTGTAGCCGTAGCCGTAGCTGAGGCAGAAGCTGAACCGGTGCCGCAGCCAGAGTTGAGCAGAGCAGACCGCCAATTACGAAAGTGAAGCTGCCAAAGGAGAGGTCCTTTTTTGCAGTCAATTTGACAGGACGCAGAGCAAAGCCAAAGGCAGTCACCCCCTCTTCAACGGAAACACAAAGCCACAATCGTGGCACAGCACGGGGTGTATAGGAAAATGGAATGAAAAAAGTCCCGCAACCGAATGAGGAAAATGAAAATGGCAAAGCATAGGGCAGGGCCAGGACAGGGCAGAAAAGTACAGGACAGGAACGCGAACGTTGGCAGCGAAAAACCAAAACGTCGACGAAAAAGTCGAAAATTTACGAAAAGCTACAAAATGTTACATTTCATCCCTTGTGAAAGTGAGCGCTGGAACGGGACAGGAAAGGGACGGAGCAGGACAGACGGGCAGCCAACCGGAAAACGCCCTTTTTTCAGTGCCTTGCCGCCTGATGCGATTACAGCAAATGAGGAGACTTCCTGCCGTCCACCATTTTACTTCTTTTTTTCTTCTCATCTTCCAACACACACACACACACATACACTAAAGTGTATCCTGGCAAACGCACACTGCGACATATCCTGTGGCTTTCGACAATTCACCACAAAATGTCAAGAATGATGAAAAGCTAGCAACGGAACGAGGCCGACGCGTCGTCGTCGTTGTCAGCGTCGCTCTATGCATGTGTATTGGTAATGGCATCTGTTGTCCTTCTATCTCGCTCACTCTTACTCTCTCTCATTATATCTCTCTCTCTCACTGTGTGTATTTGTGCCTCAGCAAATATCTTTGCCGCGCAGTGGCGTCGTGTCGTCTGCCGCTGCTCTTCGGGCTGATGCCTAGCTGGCTTCTTCTTTTTTTTGTGCTTTTTTTCTGGTTCGTCCTGCGCTTGTAGGCTGGCGGATTATTAGTTCTAAAGTCAGGATCTCAGCAGCCATGGCACTTCTATTTGTGGCATATTGATTCGGCAAGGCTGGATTTTGAACAGACAGAAAATAACTCTTTTGGTTGGATGGGATTAATTAAAAAATTAATGAAGACATAAAATTAAGCAAATAAATGTACCGCCAATTTGAATATATAAATCACAAAAATTATATAATTATGATTTTATAAAATAAAGTAATTCCGAATTTAAAATATCGACAGTAAAAACCATCTTTACAGAGAAAATTCGTAGTAAAGAATGGGTTTTTGATTGAATGGTATGGCTCCGTAAATAAATTCATAATATAGGAAACTTGTTTATATGAAAATTAATATTAATTATTAAAAATCATCACAGCTTTATTATTTTTTAAGTTCCCATTATCATTAAATTAATAGTGACTTTGCTTGTAAATGCATTGGATTATATGTTAATTTTATTTACAAAAACTATTATAAAAGCGCATTATGTACTTAAAATATGTATTATGTATGATATACATAAGTTAAGAACCTTATAAACATTCAAAAAATTCCATTAAATTCGTCGGTTAACGAACAAAATGTGAATTTAATTCTATAAATTTAAAGTTTAAGTTTTTGTCAATATCGATGGTCTTATCCTAGTCAAATCAAAAATCAATTTTAACGTGGATATTACTAACATATGGTTATATTATTGTTTATATCTTTCAGGTTTCTTTCGTGGTAGCATTCCCAAATAAATGAGTGTAGAGTATTTAATTGGGGATAGGAAAGGATACGCCACATGCATGATATACAAGTGTGTGTGCATGTGTTTATGTATGTAGATGTATTTCGCATGTGCGTGAGCGTATGCAAGCTTATTATGTATGTATGTACGAGTATGTGTGTGTGTGTTAGTGTGTGTGCGTTTGAGCCGAAAATTTCGCAATGGCGTTTCTCTGGGCTGGCACTGGCTGGTTGTTGTTGGTATGTTGATAGGGGTTGATTTACTGACTCTCATCTAAATTGAAATGACTTTTGTGACATTGTGTATTGGTTGCACACACACACACACACACACATGCACCCAAATTTATGTGTGTATATGTCTGTAGATGTAGTCTCACATATACAATGAGATTTATGGACAGGCCGTTGGAGGCTTAGCGAACAACATCTTATGGTATATGAGATTACGCTCTGGGGGTGGAGTCATCTTGTAAATTTGAATTTGGCAGAGTGGACTTTTAGCATGGCTATTATACAGTCCAACTAGTTGCCCTGTGGCACACATACAACTGTTGTACACACATGATATAGAGAGTCCAGCCCAAAGCCGTCGTTTTGATGCAATTCTGCGGTTATATTAACCAGTCAGAATGCAAAGTCATTTGCTGCTTTTAAATACTCAACAGCCAGACATCCACCCATCCTTTGCCAACCCAATTCGTAACCATCAACATGCAGCCATACATGCAGACACATACACACACACACACGCACAAACACACAGACACACACATGCCAAATTTGCGGCATCAAGAAGTCGCATTTTTTCTATGCCCTAAAACTCCCAGACTCTGTCTCACCTGCGACCCCTTCAACGATGTGCATTGTATATGTGTGTGCAGAATTAGGCCCCGCCCTTTGCAACAGAAAACTCACCACTTTAGCAAATTCAACGCATGCGCCCTCAGCACTCAGTTCGAAAGTTGTTCGAAGTAAAATCCGAAACATAGCAGGCTCTTAACTTTTGTCGAGTAGCCCTAGTGCTTTTAGCAACTTTGTAGCTCATTCGTCCCAAACATCTCATCCAAATTAGAAGTATTTGCAGCATTATTATTATTTTGCTGTTTTATTTTTCTTGAAAAATATCGCACGATTTGCCGGCCTGTAAACACACAAATTCATTGCTGAAAAACACATTTTTCAAGTGAGTAAAAAATAGAAAAAATCTAAAAATTTATATTTACCATGCATTCCATTATTTGTATTTATTTTTTTTGTTTTTAGCACTTAATCACGATGAATGGAAACTCGCCTTATAATAATTCACAATACAGTTTTGGATATGGATCGAACTTCAACTGTCCTAATGGAAGCAACTGTTCTCACGTGGACATTGGAAGACGACAATCCAGTTGCGCTGGTGGCAATTGCTGCCCAAGCGGTTTTTGTATGCGCAACAGAACCGACAGGCAGCAACCATCTTGGAACACAGGCAATGGACGTCAGCAATAAAGAGCATGGCGCTTCCATATTTGGCAAATCGGCGCGTGATTTCAATGGTAGCGCTAACCTAGGCTATCTACCGCCAGAATTAGGTTTAATTATTTTTCTCACATTGTTTGTTTATTTTTTTTTTTTTTTCATACTACAAAAACCCCAGCAATAACACACAAGATGTGTTCAAATTCAATTAAACAAGTTCATTTATTCCATTATTCCATATCCCACACACTAATAAAATACACGAAATAAAACACATTATTTAAACGAATTTTCAAATAAATTATTGTTGATTTGTAGAAAAATACACGAAAGTGTCGAGCTGCATTAATCCAGCTGAAAAATAACAAACTTTTTGTTTTATTAACATTATTCATTTTATTAAATCGTATTTTGCTCTTTCGCATATGTTTTTACACGAACTAACAATAAATATATATTTTATAAATTATAATAGTTCTTTGAGTTCGGTTTTATTCGTGTCTTTTTTTGCCATGTTGTTTACTTGTTAATTTTGCTTAATTGGCTAGGCATTTTTCTTCATGTTGTTGTATTTAAAATGTTCGATTTTCGGGTTTAAGTCTTTACTTTGGATAGTTGTTGAAATGTTTTGTGTTATAAAAGTGCTGCTTGTTTCCTACTGGCGTGCTTCAAGTCTTTTGAAAGTGTATTAGATTGGTTTTGGGGATCCCACTCTAGAGCTCTGGTCTTTGGGAGCATATTTTTGTTTTTCGTTTTTTAATTGAAATATTTGTTGTAGGCACAACAATAAGTTTTGTATATATTTAGCTGTCACATGTAAGTATATAATATTTGTAAATTATTATCAATGCAACATGTAGATGCTCTACAAAATACCGAATATCTTATCTTATTATTTGTTTTGTTTGTTTTTTTTTTAACACTACGACCATTTTTTGTTATCTAAATAATATTTCATCTAAATTGTTTTTATTGTTTGCTTCGTTATTTGTCTTTCATATTTACAAAGTTTTTAATGATAAACTGAACAGAGATGAAAGTCCTTATAAAACAAAAAAATTAGATGACAGACAAGATATACAGAAAGGAAACATATAAATTAAAGCAAGAACTCAATATTGAGATGAACAAGTTTAAGAGATTATGACAGCTTTAAATAATTTTGTTTAAATTTTGCTTTTGGTTTGGTTTTGTATATTTTGTATGTTTAGGTTTTTTAAGTTAGCAATTTTGTATATTGCTTTTACAATTACGGACTCATTAATCACATCAACATTTAGCATTGCTTGTTAGTTGATTGTTAGTTCAATTGGAAGAAAAGTGTCTTTTATTCATTTAAACATATGTACTAGGCTGCATATTTGTTATATGTGTATTAATATATTGTGAGGTTCGTGTGTTGTGTGCTTATAAGGTGTTCTGTCTATTTCCCATTAAAAACTTTATCTCCAAATTTGTATCGGTAAATATGTTTGTGTAAGTATTTACTAGAAAATTTCTGTTCTTTAATTGATATAACTGGCGGTGCTTGTTTGCATTATTTGGTAAGCTTGTTATTGATTTGGGTGTTTCACTACTAAATACATGTTTTCCCTATATAACTCAATATGTTTTTTTTATTTTTATTTATAACAATATTTTTGTGCGCTGTTCGCATCGCTCGAAGTCGCTTTTATACATGCACAATATTTGATGATGCTACACACACATTCACATAAATGGATATTTATAAAACTACACAATCTAATAACTTTACTACAAATTTTTAATGATTGTGGCGAATGTAAGCAATATTAAATATTTATTTTTTTTTCGGTGTATAATAAATAGTTAAAATTAAGTATTAAATTATATTGCAACACTTTTTTTACTAATAAAATATTCAAAATCATATAATAACAGCCTTTGGTTGTGCCTTGCCCAACACAATTTTTGTTTTTGGTTAAAAATGTTATAAATAAATACACAATTACACAATACAATAATAAATAAGTAGGATTTGTTTGAATGCCCCAAACGTCTTTTAACAGTTGCAATTGAGTTAATCGAAAGTAAGCGCAGTATTTTCAATTTACGATCTCATCATAGGTACACTTCGCATCAAACTATAGCCGATGCTCTTAATTTTCCAAAGAGTTTGTGCGCAACTGACTGTAACATGCCTGACACACTCGCACCGGTTTTAAAATACGTAGACGGGATATTTCCGACTCGAAACGACTGCATTTGTTGCAAAACACTTGGCCACAGTTGCGGCAATGATGCTTGCGCTCATAGAGTGTGAATCTAAACCGATTAAGAATATGAATATGAATATTGTAATTGACGTTTAAATGAGACTAAAGACTTACTTTACGTGACATTTGACACACTGATCTGCGACCTCGTCCTTGAGCCAATGATCAGCTACACCACGGCCTGGCTGCTCTGTTACACTCCAAGAGAAAATCCGACCACGTGCATCACCTGTATTTGAAAAATTAGCAATATGAATATATACAGTCGAAACAATTGTGTGAAATTTAGCACTTACCCACATATAGTATTTTATGATCTTTGGATACTGTCAGCGCTGTTATGCTAGCAGGTTCGGCATTATCCTTACGATCATACGCTGTATGCATGGTTAGCTTTGATCTGAACATTAATTGACGTTGCCATTTGAAGCCTTCGAATTCGGATACAAAGTTAAAAACATGCAAAGAAAGCTTTTCGATATAAAAGCAAGTGTACCTTTTTTAAGCGCTTGTTCGCCACGATATCTGTCATTGTCCAGCAAAACAAAGCCATCCGTTAAACTCGTATCCGATTTACTAGGGCGTATGCTGTGCTCTTCTGCAAAACAATAAAAAGCGGTCAATAATGTAATGAACTTATTGCATTGAACTAAATCTTTATTACTCACCCTCATGGGTCTTGTGCTCTGAACTGGTACTTGGCCCATCTACTGTGGCCGATTTCATTTCATGCAGCGATTTAGCGCCCGTTATAGAACTTTTTCTACGCTCGGTCAATGACTCCGGTTTGGCAGTAACTTCGGTGGATTTATTAGAATCATTGCTGTGCTGTGAGACGTCTGAAATGCTGCTTTCCGATGCAGATTTTACAATCTCTGTAAGGTTAAGTGTTTGTTTTTGGTAAAGGTTTTGATACAATGACAGGGTTTACTTACCAAGTTCTGGTTCCGGTATTGAGAGGCTCTTCATTTGTTTGAAAATATTGATTTTGTCAGCATTGTTTTTCGACTCATCAACTGATGCCGAGTCAGGCTTATCCTGCGAATTGACCTCAACGCCACGCATAAGCTTGCGATCAATGGGCACTTGAGTATGTTCCAGTGACCACATCTGCAGAGACAGACAGAGGCTTTATTTAACACTCTTAAAACGTTAAAATTGGTCTTGCACTCACCCTCACTACGCCATCTGTGGAGCCTGTCATGACCACATTTTGTTGATCCCATTCGCGTATTTGAGAGAATGCCACGCACAGTATTTGCTGCATGCGATCCGCACTGCCAACGCACGTATTGACCATGGCCAGGGCATCGCCATTGATGGACCACACATGCAGCCAGGTCGCCGAACAGGTGGCAATCTCGCCCGTTAGCTCATTAATGGCCACAGCTGCCACAACTCCCGCATGTCCACGCAACTGACGCACGAATGTAAACCGCGTCATGTCCCAGACAATAGCGGTTCCATCGCGTGATCCAGATACAATGACATTATAGGCAGCACTAGCAGCCAGACAGGTGACTGCATCCGTGTGCCCATGCAATGAATGCCTCACGCTGAGACTCTTGCGATTAGCATCGAATTTCCAGATGGTCACCACAGAGCTAGTGCCAGCAGTGACAATCATTTTAGCATTGGGACAAGCGCAGGCCAGAATCTCGCCAGAGTTCTGGGCCGCTGCCTCGGACACAAAGGAAGCACGATCCGTATCGTAGAGGCCGACACGAAGAGAGTGGTCGGCAAAGCCCCAGGCAATGTATTTGGTAAACGATGGCGGCATCATCACCTTATTCTGCTCCACCGCAAAGACCGTTTTATCGGGCTGCAGTATTTGACCAACTGGCCCCTTGAGCTCCTTAATGGGCTGCAGACTGGGTTTTAGATTGTCCAGATTGTGGAAGAACAGGCGATCTGTTTGCAGCACGGTGCTATTGCCCTGAATCAGGGCCGTGGGATCGATCAAGGCCGAATGACGAGAGTTTGCCATTTTCTTGGCTGGATGCGGCTTCCTGAACAGTTGTTTTGGTATTTGGCCAAAGTTGTTGATAAAACCAATGGTGGCGTTCTTCTTTAGTGGATCATCAATACTAAAAAGTAAAAGATTAATTAAAAATTAGTTTGATTGGGAACCGTAAAGTGTTTAAACTTACTTGTAAATGTCGACATTGCCCTCGTAGAAGAGATGATGGAACACATTGACGGCCTCGGAAGCGGCAGGTCCTTGTTGTTTGCAGCCGAAGATCAAGTCTATCCACTTTAATTAGAAATTTTTTCATTTTAAATAAAGTTTTTCTTGAAATAAGTTAACTTACCAAATGCAAATGTTGACTGACATAGTCGCACTCCAGAGCACTACGATGCAATCGGATAAATTCTCGGGGATCTTGTTTTGCCCACGGCGGCATTATAACGTGATTCAAAGTCTCACCATTTTGCTTGGTGCCCAAATCAAAGTTATTAAAGTTGCTAAGGAATTCGGGCAAGTAGAAGAACTCTGGTATAAGTTCCTTGACATCGGCCATATTAAGCTTGGATGCCGATAGCCAAGCCTCCTTGATGCTGTGGAACATGCGATCAGCCAGATCAAAGTGACCACCTTGCAATTTGAGGAACGGCTGTGCAAAGGGCTCCAAACGCACCAGATACGAACACACAATCATCGCAGAACTGTAATGTGTGCCATAGTGATATGGCGGAGTCTCGCCATGTGGATCATCCCACTCCTTGAAGCGCTTCTGAAACTGTTCCAAGCGCTCCTCCGACTGTGCGCCCATGGGCCGTGAAAAGTCACGGAATGTCTTGGGATTCGTAAAGTCAAGCTCTTCCGAATCGTAATCAGCGAGTATCCAAGGAAATACTGGATACTGCATGAGATCGTTGTAACTGCGACCCGCGAGCGTATTCAAATGCATAAGGTACTGGAAATTGGAGATCTCGCCACGAACCCAGCGCTGAGTCACCGATGTCTCACCAATTAGGCCGCTAAACAGACCCGATGTTTGTTCCACACTCGCCGTGCGCTTTTGTCCAGCCACCGATTGCTGGGCGTTGTCATTCAGAGCGGTGGCCAGTGCCAAGAATCTTTGATTCACCTTATTACGCACCTTGCGCGGAAAGCTTAACAAATAGTTACGTCCATCCTCGGAGAAGACTTCCAGAGCAATGGGTTGCAGCAGATAGCGTCGCTTGTGCACCTCACGTATCTCCTCGTAGGCAAACTTTGAGCACTGTCTCAATTTGTGGCTAACGGCACGCGAGGTCGTCGACTGCTGACCACCAGAGTTGGGTATAATTGGCTCGTAGGCACCTGGTGGTAGAGTATCAATGTCGCGTATCTCTCTGTTCTTGAGAAGTGTGAAACCATCGACAATATAACAATGCTCCTTGCCAAATAAAAGAAGACCCTCGAAAGTATCCAAGCCCTGAACACGAGCACAGCGAAACATAAAGCTAATCTTCTCCTGTTCCTCGAGTAAACGCAGAAACGTTTCATTATCACTAGTCATGGATGTGTCCTCCTCCTCTTCATCATCCTCTGGAGCGTTGCCATCGAGGGATTCTTGTGGATAGGGCGCACCATGTGCCATCAATTTGGGTAAAATGGGCGGCGGTGGCGTTGATGTTGAGTTGCTTGGCTCCAAACGATGCAGCTGTGATGATGCATCCAATGAGGGTTGCTGTTGCATTACATGCTGCTCGGCCTCAGCGAGAATTCGCGGCTGTTGCTGGCCATGCAGAAAGTAGATTTTGCTATCCAAACTGGATGCCACCTTGTACTTTAGCTGACGATTGTCAGCCAACTCCAATTCCGGCCGATACGGATAGTGCAGATAGAAAAGCTCATTGCGCATTGTCTTCTTGCGCATACGATGTGGTCCCTCAGTGGTGTCCATTACCCACTTGTCCAGCGTACAACAGCCAGCCGGTCCCCAGAGACCGCGTTCGCGTGTTAGCTCCGTTTCGGATTGTACCCAATCCTGGTAGACGTAGCGTTGTGTGTGCTGCAGCATTTGCTGGTACTGCTTGGTACGCAACTCCAACAGATCCTTGATCAGCTGAACATGTATACCGGTACACTCGTACGCGGACTCTCGACTCATATTCGACCTGGTGCGTACCAGTTCGTCCTTCTTCACCTTGCTGCGACTGGCCAAACGCGTCAGTCCACCTGTTACCTTTTGTATCTTGGACTGTATTTGATTGTGCAGCTCCCAGGGCACACGATAGGAGGCCTTGCGTTCGGCATCGACGTAATTGAACCACAGTTTGGAGGCTAATTCCATTACTTGCTCGCGTGTTGTCTGCAAATCAGGCGCCTTGGCATTGTTTGGTGGTGGTGTCAAGGATATCTTAAAGACCTCCTCAATGGCTGGCTTCTTGCAAACGTACAGCTCCTCCCAGACGCGAAAAGCGGCGCCGACAATTAAATTGCGACCCTGTGGTATAAATTATAAGTTAGTTACCATAGAATATATTTAAATATATAAATTGGGCTTACCTGCAATTGATTGAGGTCTTCATCTTTGGGTTCGCTTGTCTCCGTTTGTGGATTTACATGCCAGGTTGTGTTGCGACTTGTAGCCGGCTCCAGAATGATTTTCATGTCAGCTGTGAGCTGCATTAGACAATAGGTGAGACAGCCAATGAAGTCTAGCTCGTGATTGCCAGCGCCAAAGATGAGAAGACGATGCTGTATGATCTTATGCAGTGCCTCCAAAACGCTCATTTGCTCAGCTATGGAGTCGTCGGTGGGACGTGAGAGTAGAAACAGAATGCTGCGATTAAGTGAATGATGCAGTTGTTCCAGCGACAGCGATGAAGATCGACGCTTGGCCTGTCCAATCAGCTTGATGATGAAGTCAAAGATGTCGTGCGGATTCCGTGTGAGGCAGCCCTGCCACAATTTATCCACAATACGCGCCGTCAGATAGAAAACGTTCGGTGCAATGTGTTGCATGTGACTCTGCAGCAGTGGCACAAGCGGCAATGCTGCCTGTTCACCCACCAGCACATCTGCTGCCAGTAGATGATCCATTAGAGCAATAATTATTTGCGTCTGGTATTGCACCTGCTGTGCCAGCTCCGCCGTCTCTGGTGCGGCATCCAGCACAAGATCAATGACGGGAGTAGATTTGCCATGCATATTAAGACCCAGTGAGTCCACGACAATCACGCGCAGAAAGTCAATGATGCACTTGCGCACTGGGTGCGCCGTTAGCTTTGGTTGATTTGCGACTGCGGCGTGCAACGTTTCCGGCGGAGGCAGCACAAAGCTGCTGCCAGCGGTGTTATCGGTGGGCGTAGAGGCGCCACTATTTGGCTCCGAGTCGGCGGAACGTGCTACTTGGGGAAAGAGCACAGCAACCAGCGAGGTAATCACATCTCCACCCATCATTACAGGAGTAAAATCGTTGAGATTCTGATAGAGACTGAATAGCAGCTGGATAATAGTCTCTGGATGACTCTGCAGCCAGGCAGCGCATTCACCGCCGTGCACAATGGCACGCACCATGGCCAAAAGCACACAGACGCCCTCGGGGCAGACATTCAGCTTGGGCAACTGTGTATTGGCCGAGACAGGAGCACCCCAAAGGAATGACCAGACGCGATCCAAATCGAATTTTGTATGCTCGGTGGCTAGCACCTTGACTGGCTGACCCATAATCAATGCTGTCACCAGGAAATACAATTCAGGAACATCTAAATGATGTTGCATTAGCCATTCAAGCAGCTGGAAACCTGTAGTTAAGTTCAATTGTAAGTAATTGTAGTTATTTTTGTTCAACCTCTCTCTAACTTACCTGGTATATTTAATGCAGATGTGCGCACTTCACCCGCAATTTGTGTTGGCAAATGTTGAATTGTATTTTGAGGCGTGGCCACGATGACGGTGCCGGTGCCATTGCTGGGACGCTGGTTAAGTTGCTGTGCACCCAGGCCAAGCATCTTGCGCTGCGAAACCATTTCCGTAAAGCGTAAATAGCCACCATTGTGAGTGGCATCGCGGAAGCGTACAATGAAACTCTCATTGGCACAGACCACAACAAGTATACGGACAGCTATGATAACTGTGGTGAAGTGAATGTGAGGTTGCATAAAGAGCAGCAACCAATCCATGCCCAGCGTCTTGGATATATCATCGCAGATGACATAGTTCACAGTGTTGCGCGGCGTAAAAAGTAAGCCGTGCAGAAGCGACAGGCAGCGATTGCGCAAATAAATATTTTGTGCTACACCATCCTGATCCTCGGCTGGCGGCTTCATGCTGGGCAATAGAATTGCACGCTCCACATTGTTGTCCTGCATTCGCGGCAACTTGGCGGCCACGTACTGGCCAAAGAGCAGCAGATCTGTATGCCTGGGCTGTCCACCTAGCAGCGTTTCCAGCAAGTTGAAGAGAATCTCACGCGTGGAATGATCCTGAATGTGTGTTATAATGTGCAACAGTTTAACTAACAGCTGCAGGTCACGCATTATCTTGACATTCTGCTTCTTCTCATTTGACTCCACCACCAACTCCAGTAAATGCTCCAGCAGTGAACGCAATAGACCATTTGGTGCATTGTGCCAGATCTCCAAGTCGCATAGCAAATCTTGAAAAGCTGTCACATTCGGAATGGCTGACATGTCGTGTCCACTATTCACAGTGCCCACAAGACCAAAGGTCAAGTGCAGAATGTGTGAGTTTAACAGATGTTTCTTCTTCTTGAAGAACATGCCCAGTGTTTGATAGCATCGCTTCCGATCCATTTCAGCTTGTGCCGCACGATTGCTTCGCACCACACAAGTCAGAGCTTTGACGCCTGCATATAACGACTCCACATCCTGTGCCATGGCAATGATCCCCAGCAGCACATTGCAGCCACCGACAGTATCAATCATGGCCGAAACTGGATGCGGACTAAAGACTCGAACGCCCAAATAGCCAACAACAACGCCGCCCAACGAGCGGCCAGCACCAGCCAAATGGCCAGCAGAATTATGAAGAATTCTACAACGCAAAAAAAAAACATTAAGGATGTTACAGTTGTTAGTACTTAAAACTTTTAAAATCGGATCATACTTGATGGGCGTGGCATTCTCATGTGAATTCATATTTAACTGTTTGGCAATGCTCTTGTTATCCGCCCGACTGTAAACTTTGCGTATCTTGACCAGCGTCAGTTTGGACACTGCCTTTGCATTCAAACCGAGCAGCACACGATCCTCGGGCACAAGTGGCGCCAGTGGTTCCGCCTGTTTGCCCATCTGAGGTGCTTGCAGTGAACCCATGTAGTGCGGTCCTAGCTGATATATGGTTTGAACCGTTTGCTGTGTAAGCACATCTTCCAGCAGATGGCAGACACCCTGTTTCCAGCAAAGACGCGAATAGCGACGCCAAATTGGTGGCGTGCCAATGTAACCAAAGATTTGCGTTGCTGAGGTAAGATTAGCGCTGGTTGCGCCTGGATGTTGGGCAATATAGTGCAGCTTTTGTGTATGCATGGGGACACCATCCAAGTAGAGGGAGAGACTTGAGTTCTTGAGCACAGCACGATTGAGCACGACAACAAGATTGTGCCATTGACCCTCGTGCAGTAGATCTGGACACCAGATGCGTGCGATGCCATCATCAGAGCCCTCCGGCTCCCAATCGCCAATGCCTATAAATAACAAATATGATAGAAAATAAATATCTCATAATCGCGAGCTACTTACTTTTCCTGGGCGTAACTAGCGTCTCCTGTGTAGACACCACAATGGCTTTATCTCTGGCTGAGAGCAGTATGGACAAACAGGCTAAATTCTCCTCACGCGGATTCTGAATGGTGCGCACAAGTGTCAGTAGACGCACACAGTGCGGATCTGTCTTGGGATCCGAGAACTTTTCCACACAAAACCACGTCGAATAACTTAAGCCCGTTTGCGGTGGAAAGATGCGATCACCAGCACCAATGCCGCCAATTGTATTAGCATCAATTGTCCCACCAGCTGTGGCCGTGGCTTGCGGCGCCAGCGACGGCAGATAGAGGCATCCAAAGCCCTCGGCAGACATGTCCAGCTCAACAAATGGTGGCAGCGTGCTAGAGCCATGAGCACGAAAATCGCGAGGTGTTGTCATTGAAACCAGTGTCTTAATGCGTGTCAATGGTACAGGGCCACCCTGTCGATACGGCTGCTGCAGATCAATATCTGCGCAGGACAGCGGCTCGCCGAGTCGCAAAAACTGCCGCAGTTCCGTGGGCTGTAACGCTTGGGCAGCCAGACGCTCCAGTATGTACTGCATTGGCACATGTAGCGGATGCAGTTCCTCGGCCAGTGCGCGTCTCGTTAGCCTTAGCAGCTGCTCAGCCAGGCCGTGATCGCACATTATCTGCTGATTGCGCTCGCTGCGCACCAGAGACTTAATAATCTCACTTAGATACACCTGTAGCTGTATTGCCTGCAACGGTGACGCTTCAAACTGCACGCCAGGCAGCAGTTGCAGCATGCACAGAACGACGCCCGGATGCACAATGCGTGGCTCCGGTGTGGGTTGTGTTAAATTCAATTGACTGGGATGCACGGGTGGCGGCAGTTCCTTGCTGGGCGAACGTGTAAGTGGCGCTGTCTCACTAAAAAGCGTTATCACACCATGCAAATTCGGCGACTCAAAGTTATCCAAGGCGATGCTGTAAAGAAGGCGAAACACTACACAAACGTAGGACAGGGAGCAGGGTATACTCTCAGAGAAGCTGTAAAGAGTTAAAGTCATAAGTGAACAAGTCTTACAAACAATGTTTCATAGCTGTTGACACTCACTTTAAATTCAAAATATCGCCGCTGAACACATCATGGTAGTATTTGAGTAGTGTCTGTTGTGGTTCATAGATGCCGTCGAAATCCTGCAACATTGTATCGCCACCAAAACAACCCAAGAGACGTAATGTGTCGCACAGCGAACTATTACAGATCTCCTGATGAAAGAACTTGGCATTTGCCGGCTCAAAGCGCATGGCGGTTGCCAGCGTCTGACAAACGATTTGCAGCAAAAGTATGAGATCCTGTTGGGCAATGCCCGGTTGCGGCTGCGCCATGCTGCCGTCTAATGACACAAATACACTGGTTAGATAAACAAAACCGCCCACCTTGCGAAAAACGGTGCGTGTGCGATGCGAGTCTTTCAGACAGCCAAGCAGCATGTTCAGTATCTGAATTTTAAACTCCACCTGATGTGGATTTATGCTGTGCATCAGTGACAGTATGTAGAGCATGTCATCGTCCCCACCAGCGGAGAGTATTAGCTCGCGAACAATGCCCAGTGCTTGGTGGCGGCAATGCTTGAATTTAACTAGCTCATGGGTGCACTTGGCACCTCCGTATTCACGGAAGATTTGCGCATTATTGCTAGCACCGCTGCCAAGCAGCATTGTTAGTGCTTCCAGCACGTGCTTGCCCAAGGTATCGAGCAGATCTTCCTGTTCCTCTGCAGTTGGCTGCAGCACAACAGATTCATCGCCATTGGTTATTTGTCGCACATGATCCGCATAGCGGTTCAGGCAGCTAACAAGGATCTCCAGTATGCCAACCTCGCGATAGACATCCTTGAAGACGCTATTGTGCCGCAAAATATTAAGCAGCGTTTTGAGACACAAAATGCTGCACGAGGTACTCTGATTGTGCTTAAGCAGTAGCGACAAACTGATAAGTTCTTTGCAGGGCACAAAGTTCAGCTGAAAGACTATAAATTCGAGCAGATCGTAGAACTTCTCCTGTATCTGTGGACTTTTCTGGTGTATGCGCTCTGCAAAGCTGCTCAACGTATTTTCCGTTTCCAGTATAAAATAATTGGCATTCTCCGAGTGATAAACACGCGATATGGCATCCAGTATGGTACAGCACAAGGCGGGCGTTGTCGATTTCAAAAAGACCGTCTGCAACACCTGAAATGCGTACACATTACGCACGCATGTCTCACGTGAACTGGCCTGTGGCAGCTGAAAATTCTGTAGCTTAAAGACCGTATTGAATTGAGCTGCAGGGGGACGCAACTCGTAAAAGCCGCACATGCATAGTGATGAGATCATCAAAACAAGATTGCGTATGGCTGCCTGGATTTCAAGGGTTTGATTGCGTGCGTTATCGAATCTGCAAGGATTTAACTTTAGCTGTTGATTGTTGGAATAATTATGATTTCCGCTTACTTGAGCAAAAAGTCACTGAGAAATACGTAGCCCTGGGAGGCGCGAAAGTCGTCCATTAGTATCTGTGATACTTGACTAGAATCCTTGAGAAAGCAAAAGACGGTGACAAACATTTCAACTATTTCTAGTGGATTACCAAACGTCAAACGTTGCATATTGTCCACGCACAACGCCATGCAGCCCTTGGCTAAAATTTACATGTTAATTAAAGCTTCTAATTAGCATCTTTTTTACCATAATGTACTCACAATGTATGTAGGTAACAACGGCATCAGCTAAACCATGCCTTGAGATAGTGGTCAATATTTCCGCAGCATTCTTGCGCCACACAATATTTTGCATGGGACAGGGTGATGTGATCGCTGAGAAGAGTAGCGTTAAATCATCCATGCGTGCAAGCTCCTCGGCAGGATACGGATACGAGCAGAGTTTAACTAGCAATTGCACAAAAACCTTTTGTAGCAAAGTGCGACGCTCCTGGGCATTGAAATCGCTGGCACTCGCACCTTCAGCGGGCGGTTCATCATCCTCCACTTGAGGCAGATCAAAAAACAAATACAAACACTTGACCAGAGTTGAAGGCACTGCGGCAGCTGTCATGACCTGAAAAGGGATTCAGCATTAGTTAAATGTAAACTTACAATTTAATCATATTTAATTATGTAATTAAAGCAAAGCTTGTTATAAATTTCATTTAATCATTAACATTCAAGTTAGAAAAGCAAACTAATAATATTATATATGAAGGTTAGTTTATAGCTGATTAGTATTATACATACACAAAGTTATACTACTTAATTAAAAAAAGAGAATAAACACAAATTATATAAGTACTTGCTAGCAATTCGTTTAAGTGCTCTTATTGTTTTGCGATTATATTGGGTAGGACATCAAGACCAAGCTTACCTGTATTAAGGAGACATCGCCGTTCGCCAAAAGATTTAGTGTTGCGAGTAGAAGCCAACCGCTGCTAGTATCCTCTGTTGTCTCCACCTCAAGAAACTTGACAATTGCAATTGAGGCAGCCTCAGTGCTTTGATTCGATGCACGTTTGCGTATTTCGCTGACCATCAACCGTGAGACTTGTTGACAAAAGGCAACCACATCCCAAAACTTTTCACTCATATCATTCGCAGGACAGCTGCTAAAAACCTGTTTGCAAAATATCAAAATTCAACAATTGTTTAACATATAATGCCTTTTTTGAGTATAATTATCGACTGACCTTGCAGAATAATGGCAACATTTCATAGAGTTTGCCATCCCTTTCGTTTTCGCTAAGCGGCTCCTTGGGATGCGTATATTCATTGAAAAGCTTCTTAAGTGTGGCCAGACTCATTTGTATGCGTGCATCGAGCAGTGCTTCCTCGCCGCTGCGTCCATTCGAGGCACTGGCACTTGGACTGACATTGTTACTTCCGCTAATGCTGCCAGAGGCGCTACCGCTGCCAGTGTTGGCAGCGCCGCGCAGCTTGCGCATAACATTCATATTAACTCTAAATGCGCTGCTGCCGTCTTCGTTGTTATTCTAATATTTTGTTGCTGCTGCTTTCAAACTGGAAATGTGCGAAACACAAATTGAATAACTTATTGGTGACTGAAATCCACATCAAGTGCGCTTATTTTATTTCCACATTCTAACGCTTTGATTCTAAAAAGTTGCACACGCCTTAACTAACGCCTTTGCTGACAAGTGAATCATCTTTTATTTTAGCAATTGTCTTGCGCAATTGTAATTTCAACTTTATTTTTAATAAGCTTATAGTTTAACTCCAAAAATACTTGCTTGCAAATCTGAACTGTCCTGATACCAAATGTATTGGATGTATTCATGCACCGATTTCGACATAAGTACAGGATATATGATTTGTCGATCGCTTTTGATTAGATCACTCTGGTTAACGTATTTGTTTTTGGCTAATCACAATGCATATTAACACACAAACTTATTCATACATACAAATCACACACTCATTGCAAGCTTTTTAAAGCGCAATGTTTTGTACACAATGATGTGAACGAACGTGCGAACATTGCCTCTGTTTGTGAGTGTGTGCGCTGTGGAAATGTTTGAGCGTGGGCGACGGTTTCGATACGAGTTCAACTGGGTTAAGTGAACTAAATGATTCTGCTTTGCTAGCTTATCAATAAATCAAACAAAAATATTTACACTGGTTGTGCACACAAATACTATAAAGAAACGCCGCAACAGCTGTTTGCCGTTTGAAGAGTTTTTTTCCGTAGTTGTTTGCTTTTTGCTTTTTATTGTTTGCACCCGCTGCCAACGCATTTGGGTCGTTGTTAATCGAGAGCAACTAACGGCAGCTTATTTCGTGTTTATCCCATTTTACACACTTTCGTTGTGCGCTCTTTGTTTTGCTCGTGTCAATCGCGATGCTACGACAATTTTTTATTGATTTTTCTGCTCTCTCTCGCTCTCTGTGTCCAGCGGAGCACCATCACTTGGGTTGGAAGTTGAAAATTTTCACACCCAATTTTTGCACAATTGGCACAAGTTTCTCCACTTACTTTTAGTGCACATGATTAGAGGGAATTTCGCTTTGCGTTTTTCATTAGTTTTATTAATTAATTCGTTTGTTTAAACATTGAAATAAGCGTTTTGTTGCACAAAAATGAGTTTAATTGTGATGAACGATATCTGAGCGACTTGTTAGAGATGTGAGAATATATCGTGAAGATTAACCATATTGCTTAATCAAGGTAAAAGTCTCACTGCCATGTGAAAAATGTGAGTATGCTAGCATGTTCCAATTAATTAATATGTGAATAGTTGTGTTTCGTATTTTGTTTGTCAATTCAATTCGCTTTTGTACGAAACACACACGAAATTCATAATCACTTTGGCGCTCATCACTTCTATCAGCTGTCTGTGTTGTAAAGTGGCATGTTTTGCGCGCGTTGCCAATCAACTAAAAAGCGTTACTTTTACTTGTATCAACTTGTAATCTATTGGCGCGCAATTTAAAAATAAGTTGATACAAAAATATGCTACAAAAGTAGTACGCTCTTATTTATTGTACGTTCACAACACAAAAATAAGTCAAATTAAAAATAATATATCAAACATTTAAAAATCCATAATGACGCGTTCTAGCTCGTTTTTGGCAACACCCGATATTTTGTCAGTTGATACTTCTTCTGATGAAGATGATGGCTCCCGTACAGTTTGTATAATGCCACCTCGTCCGGGAACCGCCCCCAAGAACTTCCAGGAGTTGCATATACCACGTGAACAGCTTACATCCGTTAATTACCCCATAAAGGAGGCACAGCGTTGGTTAACTTTAGTTGGAAAAAATGGCAAAATCTATCGCTTTCCACTGCCCACCATATTGCCAAAGGTAATCCAAACCCGCTTCGTGCCCAAACGTGAGCTGCCCAAGGATGTTGCAGTGGATCGACGGCGTCGTCAGTATAGTAAAATAAAATTGATCGAGGAACTAAAAAAATCGGGTCTAACCGATGACATGCTTCAGCCAACAGAGGAACAATATAAACTCATGTCGGAGTTTGCCTTTCCACATAAGTTTCCACTAAGCTTCTTTGATGATAGCAACTATGACATTAGTTCCCCCGCCGCTTGGTTCGAACTGGGCGTTGTTGGTGATGTTCATTATCCTTTGCCCGCTCGCGCCTATTTACCCTATAATCGAAGTCTCCGCAGCTGTCGTTGGGTTATGGCTGCAGTTACTTCGTATAATAAGAAAACAGATCTTTGGACACTTACCTCGTTGGATGATGAGTGCAGCTATGAGGTGCCCAAGTTACAGTTCATGTTTCTTGCCGAGGATCCCCACAAGTATATCCAGCGTTTGCAGTCGGCGGTTCATGAGCGGCACAAGGGTGAGCAATTGATGTTGATGGAGCTAATTGTGGATTGTGTGCTGCACGATGACATTGAGTCAACTAACTCTCAGAGTTTTAAGCCAATCGAGGCACTACTGCAGCAGTCCAAAGTCTCAGATCAATGCAAGCGTCGTCTGCGCTCCGAGGTTAACATTGTCTTTGAGCGATTGATGGCGCTGTATGAGTTGGAACAGTTTATTATACACATGCCCAAGGAGTTTCCAAAATTTCGTAATATATCACTTAAGGAATTCATGCCGACTGCTGCTAGGGTGGACTTTGCGGATCAGGAACGACGAGAGCTGCAGGCTTTGGCCATTAATATCAAGGCGAAACGTTATGGTTGGCTTCGGGCCAGTCTCTTCTATTGTGTTGGAGGGATTGAGGCAATGATGGGCGTGGCTGGTGAATGCAATCATATTGAGACACTTGGCATATTTGTGTTGAACTTTAATAAGCCCACCGCACTGTCAGATTTTCTACAATCGCAGGAGTCGCACAGTGATAGCGTCGCTACCTTTTTGAAGGTCTACTGGCCACAACAATTGACCACAGTGATTACTATGGTGCTGCGCGCCTTGGGCAAAGGTTGGCTGGATATATCACTGAACAATTGGACTGTCTATGAGATGTGTAAGATATCGAGGTTCATCTTACAGGTCAAGTTTCGCATGCAGGAATCCATGGAGGTGCTGTTGCTCAATTCGTTGATGAACTTCTCCAATATGATATGTGATCCTTGCTTGCAATTTCTTTCGCTCAAACACAGCTATAAGTGGACTAGTGATTTCATAGAAACTGAATTTCCCTGTGCCAAACCGGTTTTTGCTTTAACTATAGGTATTAGTGAGGATCGTAAGGTTTTCTACTCCACAAATCCGGATGAGTTTCAACCGTCGCTAATGGAGATCTTCAAAAAAGCATTGGAAAAGACTTCGGGTGTGAGGATTATTGATGCGGATGTAATGACAAATTTGAAATTCGCTCGCAATCTTTATATACTCACTGTGGAGCTAATTGAGGATAAGTTTCTGGTTCAGAATGAATTGATACGTCAGTGTTATGCCCAGGCGGTACTTCCCCTAAAAGCTTATGCGAAACATTACGAAAGATTTATTGATTTCTATTTACTGAATGTCGATGAGTTCATGAAGGATTATAAGGCAGCTCAGAGGCCCTCGGTACAGGTCAAAAGGGATATATTGGAGTACAAGCGTCAGAAGGAGGAAGTGCGTGAAATTTTGCCAGCATACATAACTATCGGACCTTTTTACATCAATGTGGAGACACTAAAGCAATTCATGGTCAAAAAATACATTAATATTGTAAAAAGGATTTTTGATTATTATGTGGATCGAATGTATGAAACGAACGAGTTGATAGTGGAGCGTTGTCAGGAAGTTTTCAATAAGATCGCTGTGCGTCCCATAAGTATTGAGCATTTGTTTGATATACGTGATTTTGGTTCAACTGTACCGGATATTGTGGAGCAACTACGTGCGGATATACAAATCATGTGGATGGAGTATGATCTGTTGGATAGTTTC
The DNA here is from genome assembly GCA_030179655.1 of Scaptomyza flava. NCBI lineage: Eukaryota > Metazoa > Arthropoda > Insecta > Diptera > Drosophilidae > Scaptomyza > Scaptomyza flava. The sequence goes on from JARNME010000029.1 coordinate 14,074,453, forward strand.
TTTTATAATCTACCTGATCATCAGTTCGCAATGAAATGGAATGCATTTGCCTGGCCACATCAGATACTCATGAGGCTATCTACACTTAAGGAGGAACAGAAAATTGACATTGAGGAGTTCCTACGCCAGCATTACAGCGAATGTCAGGGCTTTGAGGAGCGTCTGGAGTCGTTGAATGATGAAGTCCAAGCATACTCACTCATCTTCAATCCCAATCGTGCACAAGAAACATCTGTGGACATCAAAAAGACCGCGGCATTGATCAAGGAGCTGGAAAAGATTGGACAAACCTTGTCTTTAAGACAAGAACTCTTTGAGCTGGAGCCGCTTTCATCGGAATTCCTTAACAGCATCATCAACAGCTTTGAGCCATATAGAAAACTGTGGTACGCTTGTGCGAATTTCCAAAAGCTAGAGGATGCCACATTGGGTAATCCTATTGCATTGCTCGATCTCGACGAGGTGTGGGCCAATTTAATGAATCTGCGCAACGAACTCGTTGAGTCCCTGGCCAATTTTAGCGAAAAGAATGAGATAATGGATGTGGCGTATGTGTTTATTGACAAGATCGATGAATTCGTTCCAATTTTTAATAGTGTCAAGGATTTACGAAACGAAAACTGGATGCATTTGCATTGGATTGAACTAAGTCATGCCATTGGCCAGGAAGTCAAATATACGATGTCTATGAACTATCAATATCTCATTCGTAAAGGCATTTTGGACTTTCTGCCCACGGTGCATGAAATCTCTGTTAAGGCCAGCAACGAGGCGGATGAAATTCGACGTGCCATCGAGGAGGAGGAGCGACGCAAACAGGAGGAATTGGATGCATTGCTTTTGCGTAAACAATTGCGCAAGTGCCGCAGGGATATTGTCTAATCCTGTTTTCATGACTTAATGTTCGTTCCATGACCTTTGCAAATTGAAATTCAATTCTATCTTAAATAAATCTTTTTCAAAACCACAACTTTCATTAATTTCAGCGAGTTTCCTGTGAGATTTGTAATTGTATTTTGAGATATTGTTGCTCTATTGGGAAGAAAGTTAAAATCTTTTTTTCTATTTAAAAAATAAACAGTGAAAAGAATATTTCTATGTTTAGAAATGTAGCACATTTTTATCCTCTAAAATAATCATAGACATTAAAAGTGTTATAAGAATCAGTCCATAATTTCCCATAGTTACAGAATTTGATCCATTAAATCGTCTATCATGAGCCTTGAAGAATCTAACGGTGACGGCCAAGGGTAGTTTCACTATCTGCTCGCGTGCATCGAATTCCAAATCATGCCGCTGTCCCATTACCAACTTAGCATGTTGCAACACACTCTGATGTGGCACGTAGCCTTCGTCTAGCAAAGGTAGGTCTGTTACAAAGAACTCATAGCTAACGCTGAGAAGCATATTCCGGCAGCTTAGGCTCTGCTGTTGCTCATCGTAGATACCCTGAATGGGCGTCAACTGTTGCCCGCCATCTGCATAGCTTAGCTGCAGTGGCAGCCACTTTTGTGGCTGCGGTCTGCCCAACTGCGAGACATAGATCATATGGAGATCGTCCAGTTGAGTGCAATTATGGGGCAATAATTTAGAAAAAATGTATGATTGCAATTGTTGGCAGTTATTCGTATGATTATCATGTTCGTGTTGCATGGGTGATAGTTGACTTATTTGGCAACGCTTAGATAAATCCTCACCAAAGTTAACCGGTTGAAGTGGAGCTGAGTTGTGTAACGAACAGGGAGTCAACCAGTGCTGGCCCTGATCGTCGCTGGCGTTGCTTTGAAAGTAACTGAGCAAAGCTTCGCTGTTATTTAGTATTATAAGATTGGATAGCAACATTGGTGCTCCTTGGACATAGCCAAGTGGTCCTGAGCTGGGTTGGCTTTTAGTTTGATTTAACAACTTAAAGTTCAATTGATAGCTTAGCCATATCTCTTCATCCTCCTCCAGCTGACAAGCTTCTTTCAGCACCATTTTGGCTGCCAGAATGTGTGTATAATTGTGCAACAGCTCCAGCTCAATGCTATCAACCAAAAAATTCACATCGTTATCATTTGCATCCAGGCACAGATAGCTAGAATTCATCAGCAGTTGTCTACACACTTGTATATTGATACCCTGTAATTCCTGATCCTCTGGATCACGTGGCTTGGACAACAGCTGATGGCTGTTTGTGAGATTTAGCAGAGTCCACATATGCATCTGCAACTGTGTGACATTGCTCATGAGGCAGTTACTCCGCATTGGCTGCAAGTGAAGCAAAGTTTGTTTCAATTGACAGCTGGAACTTTCGTAGCCAATGGGCAACTCCAAGTGGGACAATTGTTTGGTCTCTGGCTGCCAAAGTTGCAGTGCCTCCCCATATTTGTAATGTGCCATAAATTGTGATGCAGATTCTAATGGTGATTCAAAGGCATCAAGCTGCTCCGGCCATTTATTGTATTGCTCTGAATTAAAGCTATTAATTGTTGTCTGGGAATGTTCAAAATTCTTAAGTATCTAGAATTAGTTTGGCGAAAAGTAAAGGAAAACTCACTTGCATTTTTGGTGGCTTTGAGTTGCTGCGAAAGACGCAAAGCCAACCATCGTTGAGCTGACATGCGGGCAGTCCATGATTATACTGAAAGTCCTCCAGACGCGCCTTCAGCTCCTTCTCTTTAGTGGATTGCAAGCAGCTAAAAACTTGCAAGGCTTCCGTTGGGCAATCGTGATCGCAGCAGCAATTTAATTCACAAACATCGCTGTGCAAATCGCAGGCGCAGTAATTAAAACGTTTGTTTCTAAAAGGTGGCACAATTTGTGGCGGTTTAGCAGGTGCTATTGTTGCAACAGTTGCTGCAGTTATTGTTTCTGGTGCTGCTGTTGTTTTGGATGTTTTTAGTGTTTTGCGTGGCGGAAAAGTCTGACTTGGAGTGCTGGCAATTTCCGGCAAGGGACTGCCTGTGTAGTTTAAATCCAAAATAATGTTTGTTGTAGGAATTTCAGTTGCAGAAATCTCGGTTATTGCTGTTGTTGATGTTGTTGTGTTATAGTTGTGTGAGATACCAATCTTAATGCATTGGTGCATTGGTACCAAGACCAGGCAAAACCAAAGCGCACTCATATATAACATGGTAATTATTTAAACTCAACGCCGTATTCCTCAAATTTGCGAAAGATTAAGTTTAGTTCGACAATGATTCTGCCAGAGGTGCGCGTTTGCAGTTTATAGCTATAAGAGATAGTTGGAAAACAGTTTTAAACCCAATATACATTAGTCCACTTACCGATCCAAGCCCGTATACAGTATATCAGTTTTGTGAAGCGCTATGCCTCCACCACCAAAACGTTCCCTAATGCTCTGCCACCAACTGTTTGGCGCAATCTTCCAGGTGTTTATCTCAACGCGATGATGACCTGGAGAGGAGGGAATGTGTGCAACGCCGTAGCCAACTGGCCAGCACTGTTGCAGCAAGTTCACAGCGTACACCTCGACCAGGAGCCGTGGCCAACCCTGAATTGCCGCAGTGCACAAATGCACGTCCAGGGGTTGAGAAAAGTCCGCGCTACTATGTAGCCGATGGCTGGAAACGGGCGTCTGGCCTTGTAACTCGCCCTGAACCAAACGCCAAGCGTTGCCTATAAGTGGGTCTCGATAGATATGAAAAAAATTAAACGAAAAATGTGTTTTATTTTGATTTTACCGCTTTGCAAACTCCACTTGCAATACAAATGTGGCTCGTCAAAATCAACAGCTTTGAGTATTTGCCCAATTATGTGCACTTCCGCCATCAATTGTTTTTACAGAACTTAACAAGTTTTGGCTACACTCTATCATAGATTGTATTCTATTTAACTTTTCAAAGTCTATCGCGTAACTCGAATTTATGTTTTGGCAGACAGTCGTCGTTGCCAGAGCAACCGAATGTTTCCATAGCAGCCTTGCATTGCTCATATTTGTCAATGTGGGTAAACACTGACAATTACTTTTTAATAGAGCATATTTCGCATTTTTAAAAGTTCGTTTAATGCGCTTTACTGCAAATTGAATGTGGTGTTAACACTGCGCGGTTTATTTGCTATACGCTCGATAATAATATAATTCGATAAATAATGGCGGTCACACGATAGTTGCACGATGCTGCCAACTTACTCGCAACGCATGCGTACGAGAAGGTGAGCTGTGGTGAATTTTTATTTTAAATAATGCATATGAAATTGGCAAATAATGGATCTGGACTTTCAAATTTCGTAAATTTTGAAATTTTTAAATTTATTTACTAAAAATTTGGTTTGGTTCACGACAACAGCGAGCACTGTACTTTTTGTGGCATTACTATTTTGGAGAAAACCAAGGATCCTCCTTAATTTGCGGCACAGTATATCTGATCTTAACGGGCGCCAATATATGCATAATCATATGCTTGCATTCGCTGCTGACCGTTGGAGACTTGGGAAACACCAACGATTGATTGATGCGCTTCAGCAGTATATGGACATTGGAGCCATCGTACGGCAGACGACCAAAGGCCATGGCATAGCAAACAACGCCACAAGCCCAAATATCAGACATAAATGGATCGTATGCAACGCCTAAGAAATATGAATATTAATATACATGTATATATATGCATTTGTATGTATAATATAATGTTAATACCCTTTAATATTTCGGGACTTGCATAGGCATAGCTGCCACAGAAGGTCTTAGACAATATAACTTGATTTTCAGTGGTACGTGTATCCTTGCGCGCAAAACCAAAATCGATTAACTTCAAATTCCAGTTCTCATCCAGCAATAAGTTTTCACACTTGATATCCCGATGGACAACACCCTTACTATGTATATACTCAATGGCACTGATCAGCTGTCGGAATAGTGTACGCGACTGCGTCTCCTCCAGAAACTTCTTCTCGCGCACATAATCCAACAATGTGCCATTCTCAGCCAGTTGCATTATTAAATAAACTCTTGGGATAGAGTATTGATCATTAAAATTTGATAAGCTGTGCCTTTTTTTTCTTACCTGTGGCTGGTCTCAATACTTTGATAGAATGTTATCAGATTCTCGTGATGCAGTCCCTTGACGGCTTCGATTTCTCGAGGTAGAAACTTTTGAGTATATTCGGTTGGTGCCTTGACTTTGGATATGATTTTGACGGCCACCCGTTTGCCGTACTCTTCGGAGAAACCAATCTTGACCTTGGCATAGTTACCAGTGCCAATTACCTTGCCCAAGATAATGCCATGCTCTTCCAGAATGGTCTTTTGTGGCTTGAGCTTTTCATCTTTGGCGGCAGAAGTGGCGGTTCTGGATGGATTTTGTTTTTCGGTGTTAAATGTGTAGACCTTTTGCTCAGCTCGACGACCCGAGCTTTGATCGGTGACTAGCTCTTGCGATGAGTTTGCGGTAACTACAAGTAGATTTCCCTAAAATCATTTCACTTATGCTTTTTCAAAGGTCACTTACGTTGGCCACTCTTTCTTTTTGGCGCGGTCGCCATCTAAAACGGTCCACTAGTCTGATTTTGGTAGGGCAACCTGCACGGGGATGTTAAATATTTCGTCGTGTGCTGCTGTCTGACAAATGTGAAACTAACATAGGAATTTTGACTCGACCATAGTTTTTACAGAACTATAATAATTTTATAGCCAAATTTATAAATGTTTTCTTTTTTTTTGTGCTGTGACATATTTTTGTCAACATTTCTGATTGCTACATTTTTTGATTATTATTCGTTGGGTTATTGTTCAATTTTAAAATTCACTAGCAAAGAAAAATTATTTTGTACAAGATTTAATATATTTTATTTTAACAAAGATTTATTTATGATATTATTACCATAAGACTGGCTGAACTTTTCAAGGAGTGTCATACATGGAACAATCAGGGACCTTATATAACAGTCAGATAGAATTATTTTTGACCCTATTAGGCAAAGAAAAATTAAGGATTTTAGAAAAAAAATTACATTATTCCTGAGTAACTTTCTTAAACATTTGTCAGCCAACGTTAATTTTTTTTGAATTAACAAATCGTTATTTTAGTTTATTAGTTCTATTGAGCTAAACCAGCAAACGCAGCCCAGTTGTCCACAAACGAAACAGACGCACAATCTACAAAGTGAAAAATCAAAAAAGAAGTAAAAATTTTTTAATTGATTTTGTATGCGGTTGTTAACCACGTTTATGCACTTGCCAGGGTGAAGGGTGGAGGGCAGGTGGTAAAAAATACGATCGATAACTGCTCTTGATAACTTCACTTGGGCACAGCAACTACTACTGAACACAGCCAATGGTCCAAGGTTTTTGTCTGGGTTAGGTATGGGTTACGACTTAAACCAGTTGGGAATTGTAAGCCCAAACATAAGTAAATGTTTCGAAGCAAACACATTACAGTCTTATTGAAGGATAATTAAGTAGTTTACAAGCGCCTTCACAGACCTGAAAGTAGGGGGAAGGGGGAGGGGAGGGAGAAGGGGAAGGGGAAGGGGGAGGGCAGGTGGTAAGAAACACGATCGATAGCTGCTCGTGATAACTTCACTTGGGCACAGCAACTACTACTGAACACAGCCAATGGTCCAAGGTTTTTGTCTGGGTTAGGTATGGGTTACGACTTAAACCAGTTGGGAATTACAAGCCCAAACATAAGTAAATGTTTCGAAGCAAACACATTACACTCTTATTGAAGGATAATAAAGCAGTTTCAAGCGACCTGAAGGTAGGTGGATGGGGAGGGTGGCTGAAGAGGGGGAAGGGGGGAGGGCAGGTGGTAAAAAATACGATCGATAACTGCTCTTGATAACTTCACTTGGGCACAGCAACTACTACTGAACACAGCCAATGGTCCAAGGTTTTTGTCTGGGTTAGGTATGGGTTACGACTTAAACCAGTTGGGAATTACAAGCCCATCCATAAGTAAATGTTTCGAAGCAAACACATTATAGTCTTATTGAAGGATAATTAAGTAGTTTATAAGCGCCTTCACAGACCTGAAAGTAGGGGAAGGGGGGGGGGGGAGAAGGGGAAGAGGAAGGGGGAGGGCTGGTGGTAAGAAACACGATCGATAGCTGCTCTTGATAACTTCACTTGGGCACAGCAACTACTACTGAACACAGCAAATGGTCCAAGGTTTTTGTCTGGGTTAGGTATGGGTTACGACTTAAACCAGTTGGGAATTGTAAGCCCAAACATAAGTAAATGTTTCGAAGCAAACACATTACAGTCTTATTGAAGGATAATTAAGTAGTTTACAAGCGCCTTCACAGACCTGAAAGTAGGGGGAAGGGGGGGGGGCGGGAGGGAGAAGGGGAAGGGGAAGGGGAGGGCAGGTGGTAAGAAACACGATCGATAGCTGCTCGTGATAACTTCACTTGGGCACAGCAACTACTACTGAACACAGCCAATGGTCCAAGATTTTTTTCTGGGTTAGGTATGGGTTACGACTTAAACCAGTTGGGAATTACAAGCCCAAACATAAGTAAATGTTTCGAAGCAAACACATTACACTCTTATTGAAGGATAATAAAGTAGTTTACAAGCGACCTGAAGGTAGGTGGATGGGGAGGGTGGCTGAAGAGGGGGAAGGGGGGAGGGCAGGTGGTAAGAAATACGATCGATAACTGCTCTTGATAACTTCACTTGGGCACAGCAACTACTACTGAACACAGCCAATGGTCCAAGGTTTTTGTCTGGGTTAGGTATGGGTTACGACTTAAACCAGTTGGGAATTACAAGCCCAAACATAAGTAAATGTTTTGAAGCAAACACATTATAGTCTTATTGAAGGATAATTAAGTAGTTTACAAGCGACCTGAAGGTAAGGGAAAGGGGTGGGGTGGGAGAAGGGGAAGGGGGGGAGGGCAGGTGGTAAGAAATATGATCGATAGCTGCTCTTGATAACTTCACTTGGGCACAGCAACTACTACTGAACACAGCCAATGGTCCAAGATTTTTGTCTGGGTTAGGTATGGGTTACGACTTAAACCAGTTGGGAATTACAAGCCCAAACATAAGTAAATGTTTCGAAGCAAACACATTACACTCTTATTGAAGGATAATAAAGTAGTTTACAAGCGACCTGAAGGTAGGTGGATGGGGAGGGTGGCTGAAGAGGGGGAAGGGCAGGTGGTAAAAATACGATCGATAACTGCTCTTGATAACTTCACTTGGGCACAGCAACTACTACTGAACACAGCCAATGGTCCAAGGTTTTTGTCTGGGTTAGGTATGGGTTACGACTTAAACCAGTTGGGAATTACAAGCCCAAACATAAGTAATGTTTTGAAGCAAACACATTATAGTCTTATTGAAGGATAATTAAGTAGTTTATAAGCGCCTTCACAGACCTAAAAGTAGGGGGAAGGGGAAGGGGAGGGGGGAGGGCAGGTGGTAAGAAACACGATCGATAGCTGCTCTTGATAACTTCACTTGGGCACAGCAACTACTACTGAACACAGCCAATGGTCCAAGATTTTTGTCTGGGTTAGGTATGGGTTACGACTTAAACCAGTTGGGAATTACAAGCCCAAACATAAGTAAATGTTTCGAAGCAAACACATTACACTCTTATTGAAGGATAATAAAGTAGTTTCAAGCGACCTGAAGGTAGGTGGATGGGGAGGGTGGCTGAAGAGGGGAAGGGGGGAGGGCAGGTGGTAAAAAATACGATCGATAACTGCTCTTGATAACTTCACTTGGGCACAGCAACTACTACTGAACACAGCCAATGGTCCAAGGTTTTTGTCTGGGTTAGGTATGGGTTACGACTTAAACCAGTTGGGAATTACAAGCCCATCCATAAGTAAATGTTTTGAAGCAAACACATTATAGTCTTATTGAAGGATAATTAAGTAGTTTATAAGCGCCTTCACAGACCTAAAAGTAGGGGGAAGGGGGGGAGGGAGAAGGGGAAGGGGGGAGGGCAGGTGGTAAAAATACGATCGATAACTGCTCTTGATAACTTCACTTGGGCACAGCAACTACTACTGAACACAGCCAATGGTCCAAGCTTTTTGTCTGGGTTAGGTATGGGTTACGACTTAAACCAGTTGGGAATTACAAGCCCAACCATAAGTAAATGTTTTGAAGCAAACACATAATAGTCTTATTGAAGGATAATTAAGTAGTTTATAAGCGCCTTCACAGACCTGAAAGTAGTGGGAAGGGGGGGGGGGGGGGGAGAAGGGGAAGGGGAAGGGGGGAGGGCAGGTGGTAAGAAACACGATCGATAGCTGCTCTTGATAACTTCACTTGGGCACAGCAACTACTACTGAACACAGCCAATGGTCCAAGGTTTTTGTCTGGGTTAGGTATGGGTTACGACTTAAACCAGTTGGGAATTGTAAGCCCAAACATAAGTAAATGTTTCGAAGCAAACACATTACAGTCTTATTGAAGGATAATTAAGTAGTTTATAAGCGCCTTCACAGACCTGAAAGTAGGGGAAGGGGGGGGGGGAGGGAGAAGGGGAAGGGGGGAGGGCAGGTGGTAAGAAACACGATCGATAGCTGCTCGTGATAACTTCACTTGGGCACAGCAACTACTACTGAACACAGCCAATGGTCCAAGATTTTTGTCTGGGTTAGGTATGGGTTACGACTTAAACCAGTTGGGAATTACAAGCCCAAACATAAGTAAATGTTTCGAAGCAAACACATTATAGTCTTATTGAAGGATAATTAAGTAGTTTACAAGCGACCTGAAGATAAGGGAAGGGGTGGGGCGGGAGAATGGGAAGGGGGGAGGGCAGGTGGTAAGAAATACGATCGATAGCTGCTCTTGATAACTTCACTTGGGCACAGCAACTACTACTGAACACATCCAATGGTCCAAGGTTTTTGTCTGGGTTAGGTATGGGTTACGACTTAAACCAGTTGGGAATTGTAAGCCCAAACATAAGTAAATGTTTCGAAGCAAACACATTACAGTCTTATTGAAGGATAATTAAGTAGTTTACAAGCGCCTTCACAGACCTGAAAGTAGGGGGAAGGGGGGGGGGGGGGGGGGAGAGGGGAAGGGGAAGGGGGAGGGCAGGTGGTAAGAAACACGATCGATAGCTGCTCGTGATAACTTCACTTGGGCACAGCAACTACTACTGAACACAGCCAATGGTCCAAGGTTTTTGTCTGGGTTAGGTATGGGTTACGACTTAAACCAGTTGGGAATTACAAGCCCAAACATAAGTAAATGTTTTGAAGCAAACACATTATAGTCTTATTGAAGGATAATTAAGTAGTTTACAAGCGACCTGAAGATAAGGGAAAGGGGTGGGGCGGGAGAAGGGGAAGGGGGGAGGGCAGGTGGTAAGAAATATGATCGATAGCTGCTCTTGATAACTTCACTTGGGCACAGCAACTACTACTGAACACAGCCAATGGTCCAAGGTTTTTGTCTGGGTTAGGTATGGGTTACGACTTAAACCAGTTGGGAATTACAAGCCCAAACATAAGTAAATGTTTTGAAGCAAACACATTAAAGTCTTATTGAAGGATAATTAAGTAGTTTACAAGCGACCTGAAGATAAGGGAAAGGGGTGGGTTGGGAGAAGGGGAAGGGGGGAGGGCAGGTGGTAAGAAATATGATCGATAGCTGCTCTTGATAACTTCACTTGGGCACAGCAACTACTACTGAACACAGCCAATGGTCCAAGGTTTTTGTCTGGGTTAGGTATGGGTTACGACTTAAACCAGTTGGGAATTACAAGCCCAAACATAAGTAAATGTTTTGAAGCAAACACATTAAAGTCTTATTGAAGGATAATTAAGTAGTTTACAAGCGACCTGAAGATAAGGGAAAGGGGTGGGTTGGGAGAAGGGGAAGGGGGGAGGGCAGGTGGTAAGAAATATGATCGATAGCTGCTCTTGATAACTTCACTTGGGCACAGCAACTACTACTGAACACAGCCAATGGTCCAAGGTTTTTGTCTGGGTTAGGTATGGGTTACGACTTAAACCAGTTGGGAATTACAAGCCCAAACATAAGTAAATGTTTTGAAGCAAACACATTATAGTCTTATTGAAGGATAATTAAGTAGTTTACAAGCGACCTGAAATAAGGGAAAGGGGTGGGGCGGGAGAAGGGGAAGGGGGGAGGGCAGGTGGTAAGAAACACGATCGATAGCTGCTCTGGATAACTTCACTTGGGCACAGCAACTACTACTGAACACAGCCAATGGTCCAAGGTTTTTGTCTGGGTTAGGTATGGGTTACGACTTAAACCAGTTGGGAATTACAAGCCCAAACATAAGTAAATGTTTTGAAGCAGACACATTACAGTCTTATTGAAGGATAATTAAGTAGTTTATAAGCGCCTTCACAGACCTGATGGTAGGGGAAGGGGGGGGGGGGGGGGAGGGAGAAGGGGAAGGGGAAGGGGGGAGGGCAGGTGGTAAAAAATACGATCGATAACTGCTCTTGATAACTTCACTTGGGCACAGAAACTACTACTGAACACAGCCAATGGTCTAAGGTTTTTGTCTGGGTTAGGTATGGGTTACGACTTAAACCAGTTGGGAATTACAAGCCCAAACATAAGTAAATGTTTCGAAGCAAACACATTATATTTTTATTGAAGGATAATGAAGCAGTTTACAATCGACCTGATGGTAGGTGGATGGGGAGGGCAGCTGAAGAGGGGGAAGGGGGGAGGGCAGGTGGTAAAAAATACGATCGATAACTGCTCTGGATAACTTCACTTGGGCACAGCAACTACTACTGAACACAGCCAATGGTCCAAGGTTTTTGTCTGGGTTAGGTATGGGTTACGACTTAAACCAGTTGGGAATTACAAGCCCAAACATAAGTAAATGTTTCGAAGCAAACACATTACACTCTTATTGAAGGATAATAAAGTAGTTTACAAGCGAGCTGAAGGTAGGTGGATGGGGAGGATGGCTGAAGAGGGGGAAGGGGGGAGGGCAGGTGGTAAAAAATACGATCGATAACTGCTCTTGATAACTTCACTTGGGCACAGCAACTACTACTGAACACAGCCAATGGTCCAAGGTTTTTGTCTGGGTTAGGTATGGGTTACGACTTAAACCAGTTGGGAATTGTAAGCCCAAACATAAGTAAATGTTTCGAAGCAAACACATTACAGTCTTATTGAAGGAAAATGAAGTAGTTTACAAGCGCCTTCACAGACCTGAAAGTAGGGGAAGGGGGGGGGGGAGAAGGGGAAGAGGAAGGGGGAGGGCAGGTGGTAAGAAATACGATCGATAGCTGCTCTTGATAACTTCACTTGGGCACAGCAACTACTACTGAACACAGCCAATGGTCCAAGGTTTTTGTCTGGGTTAGGTATGGGTTACGACTTAAACCAGTTGGGAATTGTAAGCCCAAACATAAGTAAATGTTTCGAAGCAAACACATTACAATCTTATTGAAGGATATTAAGTAGTTTACAAGCGCCTTCACAGACCTGAAGGTATGGGGAAAGGGGGAGGGGGGGTGGGAGAAGGGGAAGGGGGGAGGGCAGCTGGTAAGAAATACGATCGATAACTGCTCTTGATAACTTCACTTGGGCACAGCAACTACTACTGAACACAGCCAATGGTCCAAGGTTTTTGTCTGGGTTAGGTATGGGTTACGACTTAAACCAGTTGGGAATTGTAAGCCCAAACATAAGTAAATGTTTCGAAGCAAACACATTACAGTCTTATTGAATGATATTAAGTAGTTTATAAGCGCCTTCACAGACGAGAAGGTAGGTCGAAAGGGGGGGGGGGGGGGGGGGGAGGGAGAAGGGGAAGGGGAAGGGGGGAGGGCAGGTGGTAAGAAATACGATCGATAGCTGCTCTTGATAACTTCACTTGGGCACAGCAACTACTACTGAACACAGCCAATGGTCCAAGGTTTTGTCTGGGTTAGGTATGGGTTACGACTTAAACCAGTTGGGAATTACAAGCCCAAACATAAGTAAATGTTTCGAAGCAAACACATTACAGTCTTATTGAAGGATAATTAAGTAGTTTACAAGCGCCTCCACAGACCTGAAGGTATGGGGAAAGGGGGGGGGGGGTGGGGCGGGAGAAGGGGAAGGGGGAGGGCAGGTGGTAAGAAACACGATCGATAGCTGCTCTTGTTAACTTCACTTGGGCACAGAAACTACTGCTGAACACAGCCAATGGTCCAAGGTTTTTGTCTGGGTTAGGTATGGGTTACGACTTAAACCAGTTGGGAATTACAAGCCCAAATATAAGTAAATGTTTCGAAGCAAACACATTACAATCTTATTGAAGGGTAATGAAGTGGTTTACAAGCGCCTTCACAGACCTGAAGGTATGGCGAAGAGGGTAGGGGGGGGGGGGGTGGGGAGAAGGGGAAAGGGGAAAGGGGGGAGGGCAGGTGGTAAGAAATACGATCGATAGCTGCTCTTGATAACTTCACTTGGGCACAGCAACTACTACTGAACACAGCCAATGGTCCAAGGTTTTTGTCTGGGTTAGGTATGGGTTACGACTTAAACCAGTTGGGAATTACAAGCCCAAACATAAGTAAATGTTTCGAAGCAAACACATTACACTCTTATTGAAGGATAATGAAGTAGTTTACAAGCGCCTCCACAGACCTGAAGGTATGGGGAAAGGGGGGGGGGGTGGGGCGGGAGAAGGGGAAGGGGGGAGGGCAGGTGGTAAGAAACACGATCGATAGCTGCTCTTGTTAACTTCACTTGGGCACAGCAACTACTGCTGAACACAGCCAATGGTCCAAGGTTTTGTCTGGGTTAGGTATGGGTTACGACTTAAACCAGTTGGGAATTGTAAGCCCAAACATAAGTAAATGTTTTGAAGCAAACACATTACAGTCTTATTGAAGGATAATTAAGTAGTTTACAAGCGCCTTCACAGACCTGAAGGTAGGGGGATGGGGGAGGGGGGTGAAGAGGGAGAAAAGGGGGTGGGTGGAGAGGGATAAGGGTGGGGGGCAGGTGGTTAAAAATACGATCGATAACTGCTCTTGATAACTTCACTTGGGCACAGCAACTACTACTGAACACAGCCAATGGTCCAAGGTTTTTGTCTGGGTTAGGTATGGGTTACGACTTAAACCAGTTGGGAATTACAAGCCCAAATATAAGTAAATGTTTCGAAGCAAACACATTACAATCTTATTGAAGGGTAATGAAGTGGTTTACAAGCGCCTTCACAGACCTGAAGGTATGGCGAAGAGGGTAGGGGGGGGGGGGGGGGGTGGGGAGAAGGGGAAAGGGGGGAGGGCAGGTGGTAAGAAATACGATCGATAGCTGCTCTTGATAACTTCACTTGGGCACAGCAACTACTGCTGAACACAGCCAATGGTCAAAGGTTTTTGTCTGGGTTAGGTATGGGTTACGACTTAAACCAGTTGGGAATTGTAAGCCCAAACATAAGTAAATGTTTCGAAGCAAACACATTACAGTCTTATTGAAGGATAATAAAGTAGTTTACAAGCGACCTGAAGGTAGGTGGATGGGGAGGGTGGCTGGAGAGTGGGAAGGGGGGAGGGCAGGTGGTAAAAAATACGATCGATAACTGCTCTTGATAACTTCACTTGGGCACAGCAACTACTGCTGAACACAGAAAATGGTCCAAGGTTTTTGTCTGGGTTAGGTATGGGTTACGACTTAAACCAGTTGGGAATTACAAGCCCAAACATAAGTAAATGTTTCGAAGCAAACACATTACACTCTTATTGAAGGATAATAAAGTAAAGTAAAGGCAGGTGGTAAAAAATACGATCGATAACTATTATTAGATCGCTGCTCTATATAACTTATATTGGGCATTGCAACTACAACTGATGAGACATTTGTCTGGGTTAGCTATCGGTTACAACACAAGCCAGTTGGGAATTACAAGCATTTTATTTCTTGCATTTGGATATAGCTACTATTTAGCATATTTTTAGCTTGTTCTAGCTTATTTTTTTCCCAGAATCTAGCTTATGCGGGCGCTCAAAACCTGGCAGCACTGGTAAAGAGTGCCCGTAACTTTTACTGGACGACTTTCATATTTTGTCCGCGAACAGCACCCCTAGGCATTGGTTACCTACATTTTTACTTAACTTTTGGCCCTGTTTGAGTTTTGCTTTATGAAATTTTCACATTTTTGCATTACTTTGCTTTTATTGTTGGCCCCACACACTTGCCCCACTCTCAAACTGCCTACCTGCCACGCCCATCGGTTTGTGTTAAAGTAGCTTAAGGTCCTTTGAGCGGTTTGTAAATTTCAATTGGAATTCTCACAAATACACAGCAGCAAACATTTTCATACAAATATGCATACATATATTTTTTTGGCATTGCTTCTTGTTTTACCATTGCGTGCAAGTGAAATTTTATGTATGTAGCCTGGCAGCAAAACAAAGTCGCCTCCAATTGGCAATGGAATTTATTACAGGCTTATTTTTATCCCTACAACTGCTACACTCTCTCACTGACTGACTGACTGACTACCCGCATCGCTTTCAGGTGCTGCTGTCCTCGCTTCTGTATTAAATAAAATATTTATAATTTCATAATGAAAAAGAGCAGTGTGCCAAAGATTATGCGAACACTGGCAATACTCTATTATTATTCATATTAATACCAATGTTCAAGGTATTTCGATTATTAGGTAAGACATAAAGGATGCATGTTATCTACTACATATGCATATGTAAATAGTGTATGCTATGCGCGAAATTAAACTTAAAGCTAAAACGGAACACGATTTATAACTTAATATAATCATTGCAAAGCAAAAATATAGTTTAAAGTATTATTAAATTTCGATTTTGTTTGAAAAAATTAATTTATCAGATTTCAAGTCTAATCTCAAAGTAAAACAAGTGGAAACGTTGCAGTCGGACGCAACCGACATGGGTGGAATGGGTGGGGGCTCCAAAAATTGTAATATAGTTTTTTGGTTATCTTCTCACCAAATTTGGTAGTTCTAGCTGTAAGGATGAGCTTAATAGGTGGATTTATCGATTTTGAGTTATAGAATTTATCGATTTGCCAGCCCGCAGCTATCGTAGAACCACAATCTTTACACATTATCTTTCCAGGACATAGAAAAAGATATTTGCAAAGTTTCAAGTCTCTAGCTTGAAGGGTGTCGAAAAAAGTGGCGTAATCGAATTTAAATACGGATTAACAAGTCATAATTAGAAAATAAATAAATAGTAATATCAACATGAGTTTTGAAGTGCATTCCGAGATGGACTGGCTGTCATTGTTGCGCATTGTTGTTTTGTGGCCAAGTTGCCACAGGACGTTGCTACCTGTCGCCTTTTTCGCAGCATGCATGTTTATGCTCCGCCATTACGTTGATTTCACAATATCCTTGCACATCCTGTCCAGAGCACTCTGGCATCAGCTTCGGCCATGAAAAACACACACACACACCCCTCGCAACCCTGCAGCGCAATGTCAAAATTGTTTGTGGCAGTTGCTGCCGCAGCTGCGTTGCCAGCGGAAATGCCTCTACTCCTAGACAGAGAGGTGGAATAACGAGCAGAAGTAGCAAGAGAGGAGGCGGGGAATGAAGCTTCCGCACACACACACACACAGACACACTCACATATATACACAGACAGATAGACAGGTAGAGTGCGTGCTGGGCGGCGTCTCCTTTTGTGGCATACGCAAAAACTGGCAAAACAGCAAAAATGACAACTGAAATATGCGATGCTCTGCGAAATTTCTGAGACTGAGTCACTGAGAAGGTAGTGTCCGGCCGGGCTGTCCGCCAGCTGTGCTTGCTAGAAGCTTTACGTTCCCCGGCAGTGTGGTTTCTGCCACGCATCATCATCAGCTGCCAGTTTCATCTTCTGCTGCTGTTTGCCGTTTCTTTAGTTGGTTAAAGCTGGAACTCTTTTACTTGACTTATCTATTTTGGGCCAGTGTTGCACGTTTTCGTTTCAGTGACTTGTGTTTGCGCATAATGAGGCAAGGACCTTTGTTGTGGTCGCTACATATGCTTGTGTGCAACTGAAACGTCATTTATTTGTGGCAATCTTTGCTAGCCACATATTGCAGCTTCTTTCTACGTTTTTTTGGGATGAGCTTACATCGTTTTTCACTTATCCGCTTAAGCCCGGCTTCTGCGTGTCTCTCCTCTGCCCTTCCTGGCCATTTTCCTGTCATTAAAATTGCTCGATTGTGTTTTTGTTGTTGTTGCTGTTGCAGTTGCATTTCTCTTTTCGCATAGCTGTAAATGTATAAATGGTCAGAAATAATAACAATGCAAATCTTTGTGCAACGGAAATGAAAATGAAAGAGTTCTGAACAATACGGAATAATCACAAGGCTAGAAACACACTACGAAAGGGGACATTCCCAGCGGGAAATGAGTGAAAAAGTAAAGTATATTTAGCGATTTTTGAAACTTGTGAAACCAAGTAATAAACGGTAAACTTGTTGTTTTTTTGTGTTTAATATTTAAGACATTCGCAATGGATCAATACTTCTTTATTTATTTAATAGAAAGCGACGTGGCTAATGATGATTTTTGCTGGCAAATGTAGTAGAAGATTGCCACTTTGCTCAATCTAACTGAGTTAAAATTCTATGTTACTAAACGTCGAAGGACTCTTAGGCTAAAAAACCTTAACTGCCATTTAAGTCAAAAATGGGAGGAATACTTTACACAAAAACTTTCAATTTTTCAATTTTTGATTTGCAAACTGATGACAATTTCCCAAGTTCCCAAGTGAATGAAGACATATATAAAAAATAATATATAACAGCAATTAAGTTAATAAATAAATAAAAACCGATTTAAGTTTTAGCGACACGCTGCAATGGGCATATTGACTTTGTTTAGGGAGAAGGAGACGTATAAAAAATATTTAATTAAAAATATATATTGAATAATGTTATTGATATACAATATATATGTGTTCATTCAACATAAAACGATTTTCAATTTATTTACTTGAAAGGGTGTTGGATGCTCGACTTAGCTTTGCCACTCTTACCACTTACGTTTTTATACATATATACATATATTCATATATTTACATATATACATACAAATAAAATATTCTGTATTAGTATTATATGTTATGCAATTAATTGCACTTGTTACCGAGCGAATATAAAAGGACCTGATACGAGTTGGTTGCAACAGTTTGAACAAGTTTTCAATTGTGTTCGCAAGTTTGTTTAAGGGAAAGCGGGAAGATGAGATTCAAATATTTAAGAGAACCAACACCAAACGATCTGATGACAACTCGAGATGCATACAAGTACTTGGAGTACGGAATGAGAGCTCTAGGTTGGATGCCCCAAGCAATCAGTAGCAAATATCGCTGGCTATATAAGATTTGGAACGCGATTTTAGTTTTAGCAGATGGATACTTGCCCATCGGTCTTCTTATAACCTATATCAAGGAGTTTAGCACATTTACACCTGGAGAACTGTTTAGTTCATTGCAGTCGGGAGTCAATACTCCGGCAGCCTTTATCCGTGGCATCACTTGCTTTCTGAATGTCTGGCGTTTTCTAGAGCTCAAAGAACTGTTCGATGAGATGGACAAACGATGTGTGAAGGAAGAGGAACGCCTTGAAGTTCATCGTACTGCGAAACGTTGCAATTTAATATATCTTGGATACCAGTTCATATACATGGTGTTTGTGACCGCCCAGTATTTTAGTGCAATGCTACGAGGACAGGTTTCCTGGCGCATATATAATTTTTTTATAGATGTCGAGGATAGATTTATTATTGGTTCGACTTTTGAGTACATTTTAATGTCGGCGGCTGTTAATTATAATATGATGGCAGATTTGTTTCCATTGATATTTGGCCTTACCATACGTTTGCATTTAAAGCTGATTCTCAAGCGCATCGAAAGTTTACGCACCGATCCCGAAATGTCCGAGGAGCAGAGCTATCTAGAACTTAGGGGCTGCATTGAGGATCACAAGCAAATACTAAAGTACAAACTAAACATAAAAGACTTTATTAACATCATTTTAATAAGATATTTATTTTAAGGATATGTAATCTTGCTCGTCCGTTTATTTCAGCCACCACTTTTGTGCAATTTTTATTTGTTGGTGTGATCTTTGGATTCGCCATAATCAATGTGATGTACTTTGCGGATAAGTGGACGTTTCTGCCTTCAGTTGCTTACATTTTTGGGGTTTGCTTTGAGACATTTCCCTTCAGTTTCACATGTAATCTAATCGAAGGCGATTGCGAAAATCTTTCCCTGGCTATATTTCAGTCCAATTGGATCAGTGCCAGTCGTCGTTATAAAACCACATTGATCTACTTCATGCATAACGTTCAGCAATCTATTAAATTTACGGCAGGATCTATATTTCCCATCTGCTTGAACACGAACATACAAGTAAGATATTTTTTTAATAAATTGATAAGACAATTATTAATATCAGAGATTATGCTTACAGGTAGCTAAATTGGCATTTTCTGTGGTAACATTTGTCAAGCAATTAAATATTATGGAAAAATTAAAGGCAGCTTAAATGACATTTTTGATTTAAAATGTATTTTATTACATTTAATTACATACTTAAAGTATTCTTTTTGATTTCAAACTTAACCTCAAACAAATTTATAACTTAATCGTCATTCATTGGTGACGGTTGTCTTTTTGCGTGCTCTTAGTAATTTATTGTTTTCTGGTGTTTGTGTACGGAGTTTTACTTGGTTTTATTTGGTGAACAATTCTAGCATTTATCGCAAATATACGTTGCATATATTTACGTGTGCATTAATTTGCCGACTTACGCTAATATGCCTTAATATAAAGCTACATGCGTTCATAAATACATACATATATTTGCATTTGCATACCCTGTGTTTACTAACAACAAACAGCTTGTTCATTTTTTTCTTTTGCTCTCGCTTTACAGCATCAGTGATCTCCAGCTCTTATTCGCTAATATCCGTCTTGTTTGCGGTTCTATCATTGCAGTGATACGTTTAAACTTATCAATACCTGCACCTTTGTTTTGTGATAGCATACCAATTGCCACTTAAAGCTTTAAAATAATTTCAAAATGTTTGTTTGCTGTAGCAAGAATTGTAAAATGGTGGGAACAACCAACAAATATTTTATTTTGTGTGGATTGTGTGACAATACGATCCACATGAAATGTGCAGGCTTTACTGCGAACTAAAATGCAGATATTAAATGGTATTGTGAGCCCAGAAATTTTGCGGTGACTGGCGCTAACAAGCCTCTTGTTGTTGTCCCTCTTAAAAAATTTTATTTTCTAGTTTAGGCTAGCATCCGATATTTCATCGGATGATGCTACGTAAAAAGTAATATCGATTAACCTAATATTATGGTTGAAAAATTTAAATTTAAGCATGCCCGAAGCATTTTTTTCTTTCAAGTTGAGTGTTCTGCCCCAACTTTTCTCGACAATTTATTCTGAAAAGTTTTGGCCGCCACAGCTCGTTGTGAAGGAGTATGTAAGAAGGCGAAATATTAATAATAACGGTATTAGGATTAGAAGTGCACCGCCTGTTAGCCACCCAGTTAGAGGCCTCAACACTAAACTTGCTAAATTATATGTTAACAGCCTATCCTTTGATTCACAAATAGTTGCACTTACAGAAACCTGGCTAAAACCCGATGTTTCGGATTATTCCATTTTCCCTTACAAATATAACTTGCACAGATGTGATCGCACTTCCCGCAAAGGGGGGGGGGGGGGGGGGGCGGTTTTCTCATTGCTGTTCACTCTTCTATTTCCTCTGAACAGATCTTCCTGACATAGAGATTTTATGTGTTAAAATATTACTTAACGGCCGTTCACTTTATGTTACTTGTTCTTACATTCCTCCTCATTCGGATACTAACATTTACTCATCATTTCTATCATCACGCTTATTGTGGCTTTCGGAGTACTTGTGTGGCCGAACACAAAAAGTTTTTTTTTAAATCATCTGTATCTAAACCCATTTTTGTAACCTCTGGTGTTTCGTTTTATATGTTTTGACTAAAACAAGTATTATTGTCTTGTCTCCTTGAAAACCACGATTCCAGAAATAAAACGATCTATCCTATTTCTTTATCTAATCGTAACCAATAACTTCTAATCTTACGCTGGTCTGATTGGGGTTTTCTGGGTTTTTCCCAATCCAAGCAACAAATGTTGGACCACTAATTTTATTGTTGAATTTCCCAGAGCTTTAACGTAAATTTTTTAATTTTTTACCATTATTTGCTTTCAGATATATATATATATATTTTTATGTTGCAATTTTAGTTTTATTACTTAAATTTTATTTTAACTTGAACTAGTTTTATTATATGTCAGCTGCTCATATATTAATAAATTACTTTGAAATACATAGTTGATTGTTTTCTGTTTATTACTTACAGCATTGTCAAATAAATGTTTTATATGTTAAACAAAACGATCGGATTTGTTTATTTTGATATATTAATATTGAATAATTGTTTGCAGATCATCAAAATCTCAATAAGTAATAAAGATTAGTATGTTCAATCTTAATTCAAAAAATACAAAGTAAAATAATAAAATACTTGTACATCTATTATATCAATTGCTTACCTGATATAATATCTGAAGGCTTACTCCATATAACTAACATAACATAACATATTTATCTTGCATATTTATATTGCATATTTATCTTGTAACATATGGTAAGTATAGTAGTAAGTATGTTGGCCCGAAGAGTTGGCTTACATAAAAAAATAAGTAGGGAGACAAATTGTGGCTACTTTTGAATGCAGTGCTTTTGCGGCAGACTACAAGCAAAGAGCAAAGCAAGAGGATATACAACATGGAGATAAATACATAGTGTATCCAGAGCTTGGCCAAAATGTTCTTTTGTCTAGATGGCAAGGCCAATCCCTGCATCACATTGAAAACCCTAATGGGCCGAAAGAGCCATCTATGTGCATTGTGTGGCCCCGATTTGGATTTGCGGAGTGCAGATTTGGGGAATAGCTGCAAAATCCAATTATAAACGCATACAGGTACTGCAAAATCGTGCCATGCGTGCCATTACGGAATGCCTATTTTATGTACGCGGCACCACCCTTCATCGTGACCTGAATCTGTATACAGTGGAGGAGCAGATTATAACGCACACAAGCAGATATAGGGATCGAATAGGGAGTCACCACAGTAAGCTTGCCAGACGCTTGCTTCCCGCCAGGCTCTTAAGGCAATTAAAACAAAAGGGTTCTTCCAAAACATTTCGTCACCTCTAAAGACCCCCTTGCAATATGGGTCTATTTGTAATCCCTCAAGCGACTAGCATGAGGAAAGGTTCAATTATTAATAATATACTTGTATTGTAATGATACTATTACTGCATTGTTACGGTTCAACGCATGATCAAATAATAAAAAATAAAAAAACCTAGACAAAAAAAAATTCCATGTGCTAAGAAACTCATTTATGTAGACATTTGTATTGTAACAATTAAAAATTCTTAAAGTTTTGCCAGCAGGACTCTCACCTTGCTGAGGTGTTATATATATATGTATACTTGTATCCCATACCGCCAGACTGGTGCAACGACGGTTTTCGAAAGAAGTACTCTATTTTTGAGTGAGAGTTTGTTTTTGCAGATCAGTAGCCAGTACAGTTTTTTTATTCTTGTTTTTAGGGAGCCTGTAACATATGTTGTGTGTGCATTAAAAGAGATCCGCCTATCTAACACAAAGATATTTTTATTTTGAGAGGTGGGGTACAAGCTCCCTTTCTAAGTATGACAAATTTGTGGTTGCTGGCATATATGGCAATGTTCCAGTTCTTGGCCCAATGAGCATATCGGGTTACATATTCTTGCAACAACAAGATTGCCGTTAATCTGCAAGGTGCCTACAATAAAATCCTGACCATCCGATCCATTGGGCATGTAATGTGTGAACAGTGAGTAGAGAATCGGGCCCCGTCAAGATAGGCCACCAGCCACCACGAGCTCCTTAGCTTCAAATCCTTCTAGGATAAAATAAACCACTCTGTCCAGTTGTTCTGGTGTTCCATGAAATAAACGGAATGCGAACTGAAAAGGAGGTTTACTATTCTTTACTTCATGAATTCTTAACAAAGGAGTCGGTAGACAGCGTTCGAACAGTCTTTCTTCTTGCCTGCAGGAGTCTAATGCATATGGGTTTTTCCTATTTTTCTAAATCATACAAATTCTGGCCTTCTTCCACTGCTTTGGGACGTATCCTATCTCAGCACCAAATTGAAGAGGAGAACTAGGAATAACACAGCAGCTCCAGGAGCTGTTTTAATTTTCCTGTTGTTTATGAAGCACTAGCAGCTTTTTCACTCTATTAGATATTCTGCAATAGACTCTATCCACCCTGCGATAGGCAGTAGTGTCTTTTAATAAGCACCAGTGCCTTGAAAGCAGATATGAGACGGAGTTGATGCAGAAGAGTCATGAGCAGCTGAGTGCCCCGTGCTAAGAAAGATCGTTTGCTCGCCATCAATGTCTCCTGGTAGCACAATTTCTAGATTCAGATCTAAAGATTTCTCAAACTCGCTTCGAAACACAGCTAAATCAGAACCTGGCAATAGCAGTCAAGGCTGCCAGGCCACCAGAGAAAGGTGATCTTAAGAAAGTTGGGGCTTAATTCCTCAGAGCCGAAATCATAATTAATAAAGAAACAAATGGCACTAGGTGTATATCCAGCTGCAAACACGAAGTGAGTTGCCAGTGGCCAGTTGCAAGAACGTGAGATGAGCAACCCCAGAGTCTGCTCTTAGCATTAAAAGCAGCACTTCCCACTCTCATGGCTGCCGTTCATTAGATTTTGCTTTAAAGATCCATCAGTTTCTATACCAAGCAGCAAGATTTGTTCCGTTCCATCATTATTAATGACCTTCTCGGGGCGAGGGCTGTGGACGCGACGAATGGTTTGACTAGACTCTCTGAACGCCTTTCTAGTTCGAACTTCTGGTGTGCTTCTTGCTAAGTTGAGGACGATAACCGTATAAGGATTGTCTTCCTTAAGCTGCTTATGTAATGGTGCACATCTATTGATTTACACATCTAAGACTTTAACTGTGCAAATTTGGCCATTTCTTGAGGCTGTAATTGCTTAAACCAATGATTTAATAATTCAGTCTCCATAACAATCAGATTAGTAACTATTTTTTGTCCGATGGGTAAAGAATACCTTTTAGAAGCTCCTTTCCTAACGCTAGCGGTTGGTTGCTTAACCCTTGCCGGAACTGCAAGAAACAGCTTCCAATGACGTTGAAGTGTGCAAGTATTGCACACAGTAAAAAGCACTGTTTATAATCAATGAACTTATTTGTTAATAAATTTAATTTTTGCAAGAATTTTCAGATGTTGCCTATCAGACGTGACAGAGCAGTAACTAGAAGATTGCCACTTTGCTCAGTTGAACTTAGCTAAAATTCAACGTCACCTGATGGGAATAGTATTATTTTGCCCAAGGACTCGTTAACTAAAAAGTCTTAGCTGCCATTTAAGTCAAAAGTGGGAGGAATACTTTAAACAAAAAACGTTCAATTTTTCAATTTTTGATTTGCAAACTGATGACAATTTCCCAAGTTCCCAAGTGAATGAAGACATATATACAAAATTGTATATAACAGCAATTAAGTTAATAAATAAATAAGAATCGATTTAAGTTTTAGCGACACGCTGCAATGGGCATATTGACTTTGTTTAGGGAGAAGGAGACGTATAAAAAATATTTAATTAACAAGTAAGAAGGCTCTAGTCGGGAGAGCCCGACTAGAAGATAGGCTGAACCCAATTGCAATAAATATATTAATTTTTCATAAGACTTTGGTATACTGACTTAGCTTCAAGCGATAAAATGCGATATCTCCAGTGTTTCTTAACCGATTTGGACAACATTTTCAGAAAAGTTCTATCGTTACCCATTACTTCAACCCTCATTTTTACATTTTCCAAATTCGATATTTTTTGTTATCGATATTATATGTATATCGGAAACCAGAATAGTTATTGATAATTTGAAGCAAACTTGCTCTGCTCATGGTATAGGAAAACTTATATCCAAAATCTGAAGTCTCTAGCTCTTGTAGTCTCTGAGATCCACGCGTTCATACAGACGGACAGACAGACAGACGGACATCGCTATATCGTCTCGGCTGTTGCTGCTGATCAAGAATATATATACTTTATGGGGTCGGAGATGCTTCCTTCTGCCTGTTACATACTTTTGCACAAAACCATTATGCCCTTATTTACCCATTTTATGAGTTAAGGGTAAAAAAATATATATTGAATAATGTTATTGATACACAATATATGTATATGTGTGGAATATGAACATAAAACGATTTTCAATTTATTTACTTGAAAGGGTGTTCGATGCTCGACTTAGCTTTGCAACTCTTACCACTTACGTTTTTATACATATATACATATATTCATATATTTACATATATACATACAAACAAAATATTCTGTATTAGTATTATATGTTATGCAATTAATTGCACTTGTTACCGAGCGAATATAAAAGGACCTGATACGAGTTGGTTGCAACAGTTTGAACAAGTTTTCAATTGTGTTCGCAAGTTTGTTTAAGGGAAAGCGGGAAAATGAGATTCAAATATTTAAGAGAACCAACACCAAACGATCTGATGACAACTCGAGATGCATACAAGTACTTGGAGTACGGAATGAGAGCTCTAGGTTGGATGCCCAAAGCAATCAGTAGCAAATATCGCTGGCTATATAATATCTGGACAGCGATTGTGCTTTTAGTATCTGGATACTTGCCCATTGGTTTCCTTATAACCTATATCAAGGAGTTTAGCACATTTACACCTGGAGAACTGTTTAGCTCAGCGCAATCGGGAGTCAATACTCCGGCAGCCTTAATGCGTGGCATCATTTGCTTTCTAAATATTTGGCGTCTTCAACCGCTCAAAGAACAATTCGATGAGATGGACAAACGATGTGGGAAGGAAGAGGAACGCCTTGAAGTTCATCGTACTGCGAAACGTTGCAATTTAATATATCTTGGATACCAGTTCATATACATGGTGTTTGTGACCGCCCAGTATTTTAGTGCAATGCTACGAGGACAGGTTTCCTGGCGCATATATAATTTTTTTATAGATGTCGAGGATAGATTTATTATTGGTTCGACTTTTGAGTACATATTAATGACGTCGGCTGTAAACAATCATATGATGGCAGATTTGTTTGCATTGATCTTTGGCCTTACCATACGTTTGCATCTAAAGCTGATTCTCAAGCGCATCGAAAGTTTACGCACCGATCCCGAAATGTCCGAGGAGCAGAGCTATCTAGAACTCAGGGGCTGCATTGAGGATCACAAGCAAATACTAAAGTACAAACTAAACATAAAAGACTTTATTAACATCATTTTAATAAGATATTTATTTTAAGGATATGTAATCTTGCTCGTCCTTTTATATCAGCCACCACTTTTGTGCAATTCCTATTTGTTGGTGTGATCTTAGGAATTGCCATGATCAATCTGATGTACTTTGCGAATCAGTGGACGCTTGTGCCTTCAGTTATTTACGTAACTGGGGTTATCATACAGACATTTCCCTTCAGTTTCATATGTAATCTAATCGAAAGTGATTGCGAAAATCTTTCCCTGGCTATATTTCAGTCCAATTGGATCAGTGCCAGTCGTCGTTATAAAACCACATTGATCTACTTCTTGCATAACGTTCAGCAATCTATTAAATTTACGGCAGGATCTATATTTCCCATCTGCTTGAACACGAACATACAAGTAAGATATTTTTTTAATAAATTGATAAGACAATTATTAATATCAGAGATTTTGCTTACAGGTAGCTAAATTGGCATTTTCTGTGGTAACATTTGTCAAGCAATTAAATATTGTGGAAAAATTAAAGGCAGCTTAAATGACATTTTTGGTTTAAAATGTATTTTATTACATTTAATTACATACTTAAAGTATTCTTTTTGATTTCAAAAATAGCCTTAAGCAAACTTAATAAATTACTTTGAAATATTTGATGGTTTTCTGTTTTTTACTAACTGCACTATCAAGAGTATGTTCAATCCTAATTCAAATAGATATTGTGATTTTTTTATATGCAAAGTGAAATAATAAAATACTTATATAATAATTATATCAACTGCTAACAAGATAAATGTAACGTCTTGCTCAAACATAACATATTTATTTTACACATTTTGTAGCTAAACTACAGTTAAAGATCCTTGCAACATAAGTATTATGATGTTGGCCCCAATAGTTGGCTTAAGTAAAAAAATATGAATTGAGACAAATTGTGGCTACTTTTGAATGCAGTGATTTTGAGGCAGACTACAAGCAAAAAGCAAAGCCGAGAATATATAACATGGAGAGAAGTAGTGTAATCCCACAGCTGAAAAAATAAGAGGTGGAGATAAGGATTTGGGCGTTGCAGCTTTGTAGACGACGACGTAACTTCTTTTGGCATAATAAAATAATATTTTGGCACTGCTCCAGACCAAACGGGGCCAAGTGAAACAAAACAGGACAAAACAAAGCTGGCCAAAACAAGCTGGAGAAAAAGCAAGAGATGAAGTGGCTTTCGGACTTGGCTCATGGGTTATGGCCATGACAGCGGCAGCAGCAAAAGTAGCAGAAGTCAATGCAGTCAAGTGCGTCAGACTCCAGTTCCAGAGCCTGGCCAAAATGTTCTTTTGTGTAGATGGCAAGACCAGTTTTCAGCAGAATGGTTGGGAAGCCTTTCAAGTTCAAGAATTAAAAAAATTTTAAACAAACTCATCCAGGGAAATGAAAACAATAATAATATAATGAATGTGTGTTCGTGTTTGTGTGCTTGTGTGTTTTTTGAGTGTGCTTGTTCTGGCTGACTTTGCTGTGCTGGCAGCTTTCCCGACTTCCTGTCTGGCTGGCATGATTTTATTTGCATGCAAGCGCGTGTCAATGTAAACTATGAGGTCCAGCCAGCAGCCCACTTTCAACCGCCTTCCTTTCTTCAATTCTAGATGACTTCTGCTCAGTGAAGCGTTGCCTGTTACATTTTTGGCAGGAAGCCGAAAAGTATGCAACGTCTGCTGCGGCATTGTGTATGTCTGCTCATGCCTTTGCGTTGTTGTACAGTTGCCCCTCTGCCTAGCGACTAACCATTGTGCATGTTTTTCAATCTTTTCTGATTTTTTACTTCAATTCGGTTAGATTTTTAGGCAGTTCAAAATTGTTTTTCCTTTCTTTTATATCAATGCCAAATTTTTTACATATAAATGTTCAATTGTTGTTCTCTGGTGCGCTCGAAAAATGCATTTAAATTCATGAGCCGTCAAACGAAAACAAAACAAGTAAGAAGGCTCTAGTCGGGAGAGCCCAACTAGAAGATACCCAGTTGCAATAAATATATTAATTTTACATAAGACTTTGGTCTACTGACTTAGCTTCAAGCGATAAAATGCGATATCTCCAGTGTTTCTTAACCGATTTGGACAACATTTTCAGAAAAGTTCTATCGTTACCCATTACTTCAACCCTAATTTTTACATTTTGTTATCGATATCATGTGTATATCGAAAACCAGAATAGTTATCGATAGTTGGAAGCAAACTGGTTATGCTCATGGTATAGGAAAACTTATATTCAAAATCTGAAGTCTCTAGCTCTTGTAGTCTCTGAGATCCACACGTTCATACAGACGGACAGACAGACAGACGGACATCGCTATATCGTCTCGGCTGTTGCTGCTGATCAAGAATATATATACTTTATGGGGTCGGAGATGCTTCCTTCTGCCTGTTACATACTTTTGCACAAAACCATTATGCCCTTTTTACCCATTTTATGGGTTAAAATTTTTATAAAACAAAAAAAGGATGAATTCGCGGCAACCTGCAATATGCATGTACATATGTATCCACAGCTGCTGTTGCAGTACTCATAAAAAACGATAAATGAGTTTGGAAAATTTTTGGATTTGAGGAATTGCCAAGCACTCTTTAAGTTTCATTTAATGACGTTAGTTTAATTTAATATTCATTTTTATATTTTTAATTGTATTTCAAGTTTTGTTTTACTCTGATACCATTTGTCCAAATATTTATAACTTTTAATAACACTCGTACAGCTATCAATGGCTGCATAGATATTATATGATTGATTTTTTGAATAATTTTGTATTTTTTTTTGTCGCAATGTTCAAGTAACTTTTAAATACCGTTTTAGAAAATTGTTTAAATACGCATCGCTAAAATATTAAACAGTCGATGATTTCACATTTAAATTCTTTAAGTTATTAACTATCCACCGATAGTATGATTCACTGTTCCTGCGATGAGTAGGGTGGAATGGCAATGAGGCTATTGATTAGTTTTAAAAGAAAAGTTTTGCAAAAATTTTAAAGTTAACTTCGATACAAAAAAAAGATATATTGGTAACAAATAACGAAAAAATTACGCATATATAGTATATTTTAAATAATTTGCTGCACTAATATATAAGATAAAATATATAGATCACAACTGCGTACAGAAAAATGTATAAAGAGTCGAAAACTGAAATCCCCAACAGTGGAAAACAACATAAATTAATATTCAGTTAAAAATGTGCAAATATTTTATGTACGCATATCGCTTGTTGCTTTTGTTGCTGAGTTCTGTTTATTGCTTCACTCTTTTACTTTTCATACTACAATACATACAAAAATTCCTCTTTTTTTTTGTACATGCAAAAGGAGTGAAAAGTGCTGAATGCAGTTCTCTGTTTTCGTCTTTGTCTTTTTATTTTTTTCATATCAAATTTTTGAATTATTTGCGCGCTTGCCGTTGAATTTATGAATTGTAAATATTGTTGTTGTTGTTGCTGCTGTGCATAAATTGTTGTTGCATATTACTTTTTGGCATGGACTTATCTGCAGGGCTGCATTTTTGTCGTGGCCCCAAGGTAATTTACATGCATTTCAGTCATAAATTAAGCGACCAACACTCTTCAAAATGTGTATTTTATTTGATTTATGCAAATGTTCACATATTACAACAACAATAATACTCACAAATATGTATTTGATACGGTTAATTAAAAATTCATAGTATTTTACATAAAGTAGGCAACTAATATTCATAGTTTTCAAAGCTTTCACTCAGCCAGAAACTCGAAAGGCCCACTCGATGATGATGATGATGATGTGCGCAAGAAGAAACCGCAGGTTAGAGGCAGCATCAGTTAAATTGCCTTCAAACGCTTAAAAGATAACCGAACCGCAAACTAAGT
This sequence comes from Scaptomyza flava, assembly GCA_030179655.1. Lineage (NCBI taxonomy): Eukaryota > Metazoa > Arthropoda > Insecta > Diptera > Drosophilidae > Scaptomyza > Scaptomyza flava. Next base: position 14,104,636 of record JARNME010000029.1, read on the forward strand.
TCCAAACAAACACACACACACACACACATGCTGGCATTATGAGCTCATTAATTATTCATAAATATTGCTTTGCGCAATTAGTTAATTCCAGGATTGATTGATTTACTTTTGTCTGCATATGTTTAAGCTTACTCTCTATCTCTCATTCTCTCATTGTTTCGCTATCTCTGTTTCTCTTGTTCCCCGGGCGCATTTGTGGCATCTCTCGATGATTTGTGTCCTCGTGTTGTTGCTGTTCTTGTGGCATTGTCTTCGTGGTTGTCGTTTCAGGGCAAATAGTTCGCACAAAATGCCATAAATGCTTTTGCCTGTGTCTTGTGTTTGTTTGTCAAGTGCAGTAGGAGCTGGAAATGAGGCAAGTGAATTGGCCACCTGCTTCACAAATGTGTGTGTGTGCGGTTCAATGGCTTGACAATACATAGCTTTGAAGCTCAATGTTCTATTGGGGAGTTGAATTACATATATAATTTTTCTTTATTATAATTTTATAAATTTCTTCTTCTTCTCTGTCCCTATATCCCTATGTATGCTTAAATCCTTATAACTTTATACGGATTTTGATGCGGTTTTTTTAATAGAAGGACTGATTGAGCATCCATTAAACAGTGTAGAAAAACAATCGCAGGCTAAACCCTATGAGATTTATCAAAATAATGAACTAAGTGTTGTACACTTTGAAAATGTCTACAGAAAACTCCTCGTTCGTATATGTCTATCTCTTATGGATATTCCACAATAACATTTTTTGTCATTTACTTTTTACGACAAATAATGGCTTATTTTCGAAGCGAGCGACTTTGTTTTTGTATGTATATGTATATATATATATATACTAAAGATTAAACAATTTATACCGTTTTTATTTGTTTACTTGACACAACAAATATATATCTGATATATAAAACCAAATATTTGAATAAAAATCTTTGAATTTTGTTTTCTTTGTCTAACAATAAATATGCTGGTTATTATTTAGTTGCTGCAAAGTAATAGCTTAAATGTTCAAACCAATAAACTAAAATAATTCGTTGGTCAACTGCTCTTAAATCGCAGTGACAATAATAACAACAAATGCAATAACAACTGAATATTGGAGTTAACAAGCATACAAACAGACATCTGGGTGTAAGTGCATACTTTACATAAATATATACATACAACATATACGTTTATCAAACTGTACTTGTGTGCGTGTTGAACACCAGCTGAAAATAGCAGTCAACATAAATCGTCTAAGAGAGGCTGGCTTAGGCACAGAGTGGGCTAAAAGGGAGGGGGAGATAGGAGGGAGACATGAGAGGTAAGGTTGGAAATTGAAATGGATTTAATGATGAAGGTGGTGGTCGCAAAATGCCGCAGTTGTAGACTGTCTTAGGCCCAAAAGCCGATGCCAAAGCACTGTAAGGCAGTGCGCTAAATGCAAATTAATTAGACAAGCCAACTCAACCTCAAAGCAACTATAACCACAACAACAACAACGGCAATCATTATAACTGGAACAACAACAAACAAACCCAACCCCATTATCATCGATAGAAGATGGGTTGGGATTTGTAAGCCAAACCAATGGGCATTAGAACGGCTTTTTAAACAATAATTATTTTGTTAGCCATAGTTATGAGCAAATTGAGCGTCCATAATTTTGGCTCGCACCCCACCTAATGCTCTCAAAACTGGTTGTTGTAGTGTAAACGCTCGACAATGCATAAGCCTCAATTAAGCTGCAACAATTAGTGAGAGGCTTATTGTACTATGTGTGTGTGTGTGTTGTTTGTTGTCTGTTTGCATGGGCTGCGTAGCTCTTCAAATTGGGCAGCACTTGAGTTTGGGCCATGAAAGTAGAGGATAACTATGAAATTTGAGTTTTTAGTTACTATTGCAAAGAAGTTTTAAATACAAACTTATTAGATGCTAAAAACTTGTCTTAGTCTTAAGTGAATGTAATTACATAGTATGCTTGTCACTGATGCTCTTTCTACTTGTATGTCAATCAGTATCAGATGTGGGAAGAAACGGAAAGCTATTTCAAGTTTACAAAGTGCTGACGACATCAAAAAACGAGAGGGACTTGAGGATGGAATGAATATGTTATAAAATTCTTCTTAAGTAATTTGCACACAGTTCTCTAAATCTGCGTTTTGTAACTTAAACAGCTGACAAAATGTGGAGGAATGTCGACTATAAACTATTGAAAGATCAAAGCCGATCATGCGTGTATCCAATGACACGAAGACTCCTGAACATGATTCAATTTTGCTAGATCACGAGAAATTATTTTCTGTATTGTGCAAAGCACTCTTGAACATAACATTCAAAAACATTATTAGTCCCAGAGCTTTTTCTGGAAATTCAGATCATTTTGTATTGAGCTGCCTATCTACATTCCTATAAGGAGCTCCCCTATTGTCTGATGCCAATCGTTGAAAAGCTATCGAGTAAATAACTATCGTTGCAAGCAGATGTTTTGCAATCTCTAGTTTTGTTTGGAACTGCACGCGGAAGGCAACAATTGCGAGCGTGGATAAACGTGACACAAATCGAAATAACTAAAATAGATAAACATATATAAACATGGATAGTTACAGTTGCACAAATTTTAAGGTGGTTACATTTAGTCACACATGGGACATCAAAGGTTTAGATTTACCAAAAGATTGGCATAAAATTGATGAGTTAAAATCTAAAGAGTTTGCAGCTTCTGAATATAGCAATACTAAATTCATCATACAACTCTCAGTGCCAAGCTATCAGCATGAGTATTTTGCAATAAACTTGAAAGAAACCGAATCAAATTATAATTCTCGCAAATACACGTTTGACTTGAGCGTTTCATTTGAAAAAAACAGCTATTGTAAGCAAAATTCTGACAATGAAAGGATCATAATTAATTTCGAAGAACTGTCTAAAGAGCCGAGTAAAATTTATCCCGACGACACGCTAAAAGTACTTTGCAGAGTCAGCATTGCGCTAAGTGAACCCGTGTACATAAACCCCGTTCCTAAACCCAAAATACTTCACGATTTTGCCGGCTTACTCAATTCAGAAGAGTTTGCTGATGTGACAATTGTAACAGGAGACGGCAAGAAGATACCGGCTCACAAAAACATTTTATCAGGTAAGAAATAATAAGAAAATATGTTAGAACATGATTAATAACAAGAATTTCATTGCACACAGCTCGCAGCAAAGTTTTTGCTGCCATGTTTAAGCATCCGTTGGAGGAGAGTCAGCAGAATTGTGTTAAAATCTGCGATTTCAAATACGAAGTTGTCCTTGAAATGCTTCGATTCATCTACACAGACTTCGCTCCTAAATTGAAAGATATGGCTGAAGAACTGCTTTCGGCTGCTGACAAATACGATCTCGAGCGTCTAAAGGCTATGTGCGTAAATTGTCTACACGAAAACTTGTGTGATGAAACTGCAGCTATGACGCTGAAGTTGGCTTATCTATATCAAGAAGAGGGACTTAAATCAATTGCCGTTCAATATATTAAAGATAATAGTGATTGTGTTTTTCAAACACCAAATTGGAAGGGTCTTGTTAAAACAGACAAAATCCTAATACTTGAGTCATTTTGTGCATTGAAATTGGATGATGAATAATATTATGAAATCTAAAATAAAAAGAATATATTCGTAAATACTTAAATTAAGAACATTTTTGAGCACCTACCTTGAAGTTAAAGTGCATTTAGTTTCATTATTGTCATCATTATTGAAATCACGATCATACTTATTGTTAATTTATTTGAACGATATTTATTAAAAATGCTTTAGCCTATTTCGAACATATGTTTAATGAAATAATTAAGCTCAATTTGATGATGTGATGATCTTTAGCAAAGTTCTTGTGCATGAGCTCAATAAGGTTGGTACGACCAACTTATGCCGTGGCATTTGTGCATTTCATAGTGTAGGCAACTCAAAAGACAAAAAAGTGTATGGAAAGTGTAGTTTAAAATTCGAATATTCCGTCTGGCCAGATATTTGTGAGTGGGTTTTTGAATGCGGAGTTTTTTGCCTCCAAAGCAAAAGGCAATGGGCAGATCTACACTAGATCTAGTTTCAGAATCAGACGAACAACCAGCATTAAGGGTGGAAAATGTTCGAGTACGTGCCACAGAAACCCGTTCGCCTGAATCATCTGAACAACGAGGAGTGAGGTAAGAAACTGATCAAATACGGTCTACTCTCGTCTGAGAAAACTGATCGAATAATCTCCGCTCGACGAAGACGAACAATGCACGTTGATTTAAATATTGGTGCATTAGATTATGACAGTAATTATGATTACAGTCATGCTGCAAGTTTTGCCATTGAAAAAATGAATAAAATTTGTATGTATTGTAGCTAGGAATGTACTAGCTGGTAGAAGGGTAGAACTGCCAGAATTGAATTCATCAACCGAACCACTATTATTATTGCTATTGTTACATGTGCGTCAAAGAATTTCTTAGAATACAACCGTTAATACAATTCATGTTTTCCATCGGCAGCTCTATGTGCTCCGCTCACGCGCAGCAGATTGAAAAACAAAAAATATATTGTGTATTCCACTACACTTCAATAAATATTGAATTGATTCACAATTGAATAAAAACAATAAAATAACTCAATATTTTGTAATGGGTTTCCTTCAAATTTATTTATTTACATACGTTGAAGGCGAAGCAACGCGCGCAGGGTATTGCGAGGTTGTGTTAGTGTCGGTGCATGGGCTACCATAAGACATATGCAGCTGGATAAGAAACTTCAGTAAGCAAAAGAAAGGAAAACAAACTTATAAGCAAATCTTTAAGAAAAGAATTTGTTCATATAAATCTTATTAAGTTAGTTGTATGCATTTTATAAAACAATTCTCAAAATCCCCGTTTTCTAACTTTAACAGCTGATTGAATGTGAGATGTCGACTACAAACTATCGATTGATCAACAACCGATCAAACGATTATTCGATCTATGCGATAGGGAATTGTTATTTGGGAGACTCCTGAAAAGATCATGAGAATCTAATTTATGTATTCTGCAAACCTTCTCGAACTTAACATTCACTTACCTGATAGTGTTGCGAAAACACAGCTTACATTGGTGAACATTTTCATTTGCTCTTTTTTTAATGATTCAACTCGCTCAAATTGCTCGGTGAGATCAAGGTATACATAACAAGGTAGCTTTATTCGGTCTTTCGACCTCTTTCTTTTGCTTACAATTCAGTCTCGAGCCAAACGTTGTGTGCGAGGCATTTCCGCGAACATTTTTTCCCCTCTGCCTTGCACTTTTGTTGTTCGTTAGGTTTCCATCAACAAGAATGTATTCATGAATGCATTCTTCAAGAATACATTCTTTATGAATACATTCTTGTTGGTGGTAACCACGATTTCAAGTTCCATATTCTAGCATTAAATTATATTCGTGACTTAAAAGATATATTTCATAAACTGAAAGTGTTCCACAGCTTCGGCAAAACTCATCCGATTTTCAAATGCAAAGGCTTACAACTCATGATTTGGCATCTGGATTAATACTGCATTTATAGTTAGAAACGCGATTTTTATTCGAAATTCATGTATTACATAATATGTTAACATATATTTTTTAATGGAATAAAAATAAAACATGTGGCAACAATGGTTGGCAAAAAGAAAGAAGACTTTTTTGCTTAATGCTTAAGCATGTTTTTCGTTGATTCTTGCTGCAATGCCTTAAGCATCGTTTGGTTTGGCCTAAACGCTCGATAACGTGATACGTCTAAACTCATACGTCTGAACTCATCAAAACGTGAACAACATTTTTTGTGCATTGACTATTCTAAAACGTGAACAAGGCGAGAAAGCTCTATAACATGAACAATAAACTTTACAATGTTTACATTGAGCTCAAAAAATTTTTTCATTTTTTCTGTCCACAAAATTAACAAAGGCCAACTGCAGACAAAAGAATCGCGCAAATTTTCACTTTTCTACAATCTGTACACCTATACTAAAACGTTTATATTGACGTTGACATTGCGGATAATGATGTTGAACAGGAGGACGAATCCGAAGGCGATGACTTCATCTCAGAGGCACCAGAGAAAATTAAATCAATTGAAGTTTTTAACAAAGCGATAGAGTAGGCTAGCCAAGAAGGCATCGATCAAAATGATTTGAATGCACCGTATAAGGGAGATAGCTGTGCTTGAGTATTAGAAAAGAAGAAAACTCAAAAGAAAATTACAATTAAAAGTTTTCTGAAATTTCTTTAAATATACAATAAAATGTGAATTCATTTTATACTATTTGAAAACATGAGCACTTTCATCAACGTGAACTGCCTTGGTTTTAATTAGGTCACGTTATCGAGCGTTTGCTGTAGCTTACTTTTTAGCATATTTTTAGCTTGTTCTAGCTTATTTTTTTCCCAGATTCTAGCTTATGTGGGCGCTCAAAGCCTGGCAGCACTGCTCTAAATGAATACATTTTTATTGTTGTTATCTGATGCCAATCGGCGAAACGCTATCGAGTAAAAACCTATCGATATAAGCAAATGCTTTGCAATCTCCAGTTTTATTTGGAACTTCACGTGGAAGCACGCAGTACAAGCGCGAACAAAAGTAAATTAAAAGGAAATAACTATAATATATTCATAAATATGAATAGTTATAGTTGCACAAATCGTGATGTGGTTAAATTTAGTCACACGTGGGAAATAAACAACTTTGACTTATCAAAAAATAGCGATGAAATTAATGGCTTCCAATCCAAAGAGTTTGCAGCCTCTAAAGATAGTAATGATAAATTTTACATAGTAACTGATACGACAGGCGCTGAGTCAAATGTGTATTTGCGAGTATACTTGGAGGAAAGTTCGACTAATAATTGTAGCAACTACACATATGACTTGAGCGTTTCATTTGAAAAAAATGCCTATTGTAATCAGTCTTCAGGACCGTGGAACTCTTACAACAATAGTTTAAGCATTTATTGCACTGAAGTGAAAAATAAAATTTCGCCCTTCGCCACGCTTAAAATACGCTGCGGAATAAGCACTGCGCCAACTGGTCCAGTAAACATAACTCAAAACATATTTCCCGTTCCTAGGGACGAAATACTTAAGGATTTTGACGCCTTACTCAGTTCCGAAGAGTTTGCTGATGTGAAAATTGAAACAGGGGACGGCAAGAAAATACCGGCTCACAAGGCCATTTTATCAGGTACGAAATAATAACAAAATATGTAAGAACATGATTAATAACAAGAATTTCATTGCACACAGCACGTAGCAAAGTTTTTGCTGCCATGTTTAAGCATCCGTTGGAGGAGAGTCAGCAGAATTGTGTTAAAATCAGCGAATTCAAATACGAAGTTGTCCTTGAAATGCTTCGATTCATCTACACGGGATGCGTTCCGAATTTAAAAGACATGACTGAAGAACTGCTTTCGGCTGCTGACAAATACGATCTCGAGCGCCTTAAGGCTTTGGGCTTGAATTATCTACACGAAAACTTGTGTGTTGAAACTGCAGCTATGACGCTGAAGTTGGCTGATCTATATCAAGAAGAAGAACTAAAATCAATTGCAGTTAAATATATTAAAGATAATAGTATAAGTGTGTTTAAAACACCGATATGGAAGGGTCTCGCTAAAACTGACAAAATCTTAATGCTTGAGACCATTTGTGCTTTGAAATTAATAGAATAAAAAAAGAATGTATTCGGAGATCCATAAGTTATGAAGAACATTTTGTAGCTCCTATCATGGAGTAAAAGTGCGTTTGTCAACATTATTGAAACCTCAAACACACATAATACATGAATTTAAGAATATTTACTTATATAATTTTCCGCATGTGTTTTTTGAATATAGTACAAAGAAAAAATTGTACTTAATTAATGAACTCCCTAATAATTTTCGCATCGCAATGAGAAATTTAATAACATATGTACTCATTATGGTTTCCAAATTTTTTTATGCTTTAGTAAAAACAAAAACAGACTTCGTTTGAAAATAAATTTGCTAAAAATAATGTTTTGTTATTACAAACATAAACAAAAAAATTAAATTCGTATGTTTCAAATTTCCTATTTAAAAACAGGTAACCAGTGGCCTGATTTCAATGGGATACGGATGCTGCGGTTAGGTTATTGTGCATGAGCCCACGTAAGGTTTCTGAGTTGGTACGACTAATTTTTACCGTGACATTTGTGCATTTATTTAGATAACCATATGGCAGTAGCGATTCAAAACCTATTTTTGCTACAGTTTACGGAAAGTGTAGAAAAAAAATTCGAACATTCCCACATCACTTTAATAAATATCGAATTGTATGTACTGCTAGTACAGTAATAAATATGGTTGGGCCTTGCACAATATACATATGTATGTATGTACATACTTATTAAGTAATACTCATGTATGTGCGATCGGAGCATGTTTTAACATAAAAATTAAAATGTTAATATTATGGTCGAATCTCAAGGGGACAAGAAAAAACTAAATTATCGCGAAAAATTTTAATTTGAATGGGTTTTTGATTGAACCCAATTGGCGGGTTCTGGAAATGAATTCGTTATATGGAATTTCGAGTGTACCGTCTTTTCCGAGTCATTTTTAAACTCACTCAATTGGTTTTGAATCGGTTTTATTTAAAGTATCACAGCATGCCAGCCTGCCAAGACTTCTCAGAATAAAAGTTCTGCAAGTTGAAACCGGTGTCCAAGAGCAACTTGTGTGTCTCGCAGGCTTTCTGTGCGAATTCCATTTCAAGTTTGCTGCTACTGCTCCAGGTCGAGCTCAATTCAGGATGCGACAGGGAGCTAACATCATGTAGCACTTTGTATCATTTTGTTTCTTCTCTCTGTTCTTATTTGAATGTGTTTCGCTTTTCTGTTGCTTTTCTTTTCTTTTTTGGCTTTTTTTCTCAATTTGTTTGTATCTTTTTTTATGTTGTACTGTTAGCATATTTTATGCAATGACAATGGCTTTGGCCTCGCCACTGTTGGTAGTTTATAAATCATTTGAGATAAGCTGCTGCACAACGTGCAACACCTGATGCCTCTTTGAAAGGATGCCGACCCAGGCCAGCAGCGTGCCATGCCATTGGAGTACGCTATGTTAAAAATTGCAAACAACGACTAAATGGGCACAAAAAACAGAAGAAGCAGTCACCAACCAAAGGCAGCTACCAACTCACAATACCGCCCCACCAACACCAACGACAAGCACATAACAAAATTGAAAAAAAGCTTTAAAAAAAACAAACAAACAAACAAAAAACATGAACAGCAGCGGGTACAGCAAGAAAATTTTCTGTACAAGGCAAACAGACGAATAAATACCCTATGTGAATGCAAAGATCATGCGAATAGAGGAGATATTTGTTATATACTATTTCTATTTTATTATATTTAACTTTTGTTTTTTGAAAATAATTTTAAAGCTAATTTAGAAAAGGATATAAAATAGGGTATTCAAATAAACCTGCAATTAAATTATTATTAATTTATTGTTATATATATTTTTCAAGTTAGATAGAAGTTAATAGAATAATGTTACATGATTTTTATAACGCACATTATTCGTTTATTTATGATTATTATTGATTTTCCTTTTTAATGATTTTATTTTAGATTGTCAAAGAACAAACTGAATTTTTAATTATGAGAAATGCTTTGTGGCAGGGTATAACAATAACAATAACAACAAAAACATCATGCAACAAAATTGTTTGCGGTGCGGCGCTGAGCAAAATATGAAAATGTAAATAGCATAAAATGAAAACCTGCAATGGCAGCACTTTTCCAACACTTTCTCAGATGGTGACGAGGGAAACTTGAACGGGTACAGCAAGTCACATTGTTTGGCCATGGAATGGGCTAAAGGCTTTGGCTACATAGGGGAGGAGTGAACATGTGAGGGGGAGGGATGTATGTGCGGGGAACGTTAGACCTAGTGTATGGCTTCGTGACTGATGCTGAGTGCAAGCTGTTTAGCTTTCATGTGACAAAGTAAATTTCAATATATTGAAATTGTTATTTAAGTAGAGTGCATGTGGAGCCAGAGGTGGAGGTAGACACACTCACACATATGCAAAGTGCTTCTCTTGCTTACTAGCTATGTTATGGTATGTGTATGTTATGTGTTATGGAGCGCCTGGCAGCTGCTGTCTTTCTGCTCAATTCTGGCGCCCGTTATTGTAAATAGTGTCATAAATAAATTGCCGTGATTTGTGTGCCAGCCACAAGAGAGAGAGAGAGAGAAAGGTGAATGAAAATGTCAAAAGGTATCAATAAAAAAAATATCATGCCATACAAATTACATTTTAAAATGCAGCCCAAGCGATTTTCTAACAAAACTACAGTATTCACCATATAGTACGTATAATGTAGAACATCAATAGCAAAAGGCAAAAAACTGGCTGCCACAGCTGAGAGCTGAACATTCGGCTGGCGAGCATGGCAAATGATTTAATTACAAATAAAGTAATTTTTAATTGAATAACCGCCAAAGTTGATGGAAAAACGCCATCGCCACCCCTCAACAACAAACCAAACCAAACCTCGACCGGCCAGCCCAGTTCAGTACATCCATCCACAGCCTGGCTCAAAAAACTGATCGATTTTCAGTTTCGACTTTATGTGAACAGCGTAAAAAATGCGCATCAGCGTCCTCGACTTGGCTGTTGAATATTGAAGCAAGCCATCGCCTCACTGACCATAACATCATTCGCACCACTGTGCGTGCCAACATTCGCCTCACTTTGCGCGTATGTGTGTGCTTATTTGGACATTAATTTTGCCACATGGCCTCGCAAATGCCCTACATAAAAACAATACATATTTGTTGCATCTGAAATGATTAATAGGCAAACAAAAGTTATTTTAATATTAACTCTAATCTATGCATATCATTAAAAATTTCTCTATTTCGGTTGGTTGAGCCATATTCTTATACATTAATAATAAATTAATGAAAACTAAACAGACATTTTCCCAATACCACTGTAGAAATAGGTAGTCTAGGTAGTCTGTTACATTGTTTCAAAAGTATTAAATTATTAAAAACTTGTTAAAAAAGAGCACAAGTTGTGGGAAATGTTTAAATTTCAAAACCAAATTTTAGCTTTTTATATTAATATCAAAGTTAAAACGATGTTTTGATTTTGAGATTATTAATTCCACACATTATTATACTTTAATTATGTATGTTTTGTTTCAAAGTAAAAGGGAAGAGACTTGCAAAAACAAATGCAAATGAAAATATATATATTTTGGAATTATTTATATACAAACTTGTAGCGCATTCGAATTTCCAGGAGATTTGCACTTTGGCATCCTCCGCGGTTCTACTATTTATATAATATCTCCCTACAATGTTCAGTCGATTCTTTTTTGTTGCACTTATTTGCAATTGCATCATCGATTTAATTGTAAATTAATTGCTTCATCATTGGCATGCGCATGCCTGTCAGCCAGAGTCTGGATATAACCTCGATATGGCCAACAACCGCAAGCGCAAAACCTGCAACTCCGGCTCCCCTTTTTGTGCCCTATCCGGACTAAAGTCATCATTGGATTCGAGCAGCTGCCGTTTATTTTTACATTTCGCGCCGGACGCTGCATTACTTTGTAATTATTGTGGCAAATGGTTTGTTTGCATATTGATTACAGCTGCAAAAAGCCAAACTCCCCTCAACCACACTGCCCTTGAGCAGCCCGAGAGTAGATGAGGATTACGCTTTCGTTGGCCACATTCAGCCAATTGACAACAGCTTCCAGTTGGTATATAGTAAGTTGAACTGTCGATGTAAATTACTCGAGCAAAAGCAATGTAAATCTAAATAGGATGTAAATTTATGTATATACACATATATATATATATATATATATATATAATAGATATGTATGCACTTACTTGATTTATGTTTACAACTATTGTTTTGCATACAATCGTATTTATTTTATTTTGCATACATATCGTTCCAATTTATTGAGATGCTTGGACAGCTGATTGAATGTGGTGGGCTGTCGACTGCAAGCTATCGATAGAGCAACAACAGATTACAAATGTATACGATAGTGATCTTCGTTTGAAAGTTTTCTTAAAAGGCTTTCGATTGTTTTGAAGACAGAGAGCACATATCTCACGATACAATCAACAAGGTAGTGTCATTTAATGTATATGTTCTCTCACTTTGTTCAACGAGTATAAAACAGGCAGAGCGGAATTCAGGGCTGCCTACTGAAATAAAGTTGTACATGACCCAACGAGTATTTAACAGACACTAGTATTTATGTTACATACTCGTTGCATTCCTATAAGGAACTCCCCTCTTATATATTGCCAATCGGCGAAACGCTATCGAGCAAACAGCTATCGATATAAGCAAATGCTTCGCAGTCTCTAGTTTTATTTGGAAATTAGCTTGGAAGCAGCAAACAAAAGCACGGATAAACGTGAAATAAGTCGAGATAGCTATCTCTATAAATATGGATAGTTACAGTTGCACAACTAATAGCATTGTTAAATTTAGTCACACATGGCACATTAAAAACTTTGATTTATCAGAAAATTGCAATGAAATTAGTGGCTTCCAATCTGAAGATTTTGCAGCTTCTGAAGATAGTAGTGATACGTTTTACATACAACTGGAACCGAAAGGCAATGCGCAAAATGGGTATTTAGAAGTAAAATTGGTAGAGTGTTTGACAAATCAATGTGTCATATATACATACGACTTAAGCGTTTCATTTGAAGAAAATGGATTTTGTAATAAAACTTTACGACCGTGGAACTCTCACAACGAATCTTTACAAATTATGTACAATGAAATGTATGAAGAGCCGAACACAATTTCGCTCGACGACACGCTTAAAATACTCTGTAAAATCAGCATTGTGCTAACTGATCCCGTTTGCATAAGTCAAAATAAATTCGCCCTTCCAAAACGCAAAATACTCAACGATATTGAAGCCTTATTTAATTCAGAAGAGTTTGCTGATGTGAAAATTGTAACAGGGGACGGCAAGAATATACCGGCTCATAAGAACATTTTAGCAGGTAAGAAGTAATAAGAAAATATTATAGAACTCGATCGTAACAAGAATTTCATTGCACCACAGCGCGGAGCGAAGTTTTTGCTGCCATGTTTAAGCATCCGTTGGAGGAGAGTCAGCAGAATTGTGTTAAAATCTGCGATTTCAAATACGAAGTTGTCCTTGAAATGCTTCGATTTATCTACACAGAAAGCGCTCCTAAATTGAAAGATATGACTGAAGAACTGCTTTCGGCTGCTGACAAATACGATCTCGAGCTCCTAAAGGCTATGTGCTTGAATTATCTACACGACAATTTGTGTGTTGAAACTGCAGCTGTGACGCTAAAGTTGGCTGATTTATATCAAGAGAAGAAACTTAAATCAATGGCAATTCAATATATAAAAGATTATAGTAAAAACGTTTTTGAAACACCAAATTGGAAGGGTCTTGTTAAAACAGACAAAATCCTAATACTTGAGTCATTTTGTGCATTGAAATTGGATGATGAAGAACACTTTTGAGCACCTTTCTTGAAGTTAAAGTGCGTTTATTTTCCTATTGTCTTAATTATTGAAATCACAAACTTATTATATTCATAAATATAATTAATTAAAGAATTATACTCAATTAATAAAATCACTATTAATTTTCGAATTTCATGAAATAATATATTTTGGGTTTGTTTTCATTCTTTATGACGATTTAATAAAATCAAATAAAGTTTTAACTTGAAAGTAAATTTTCTAAAATTAATGTGTGTTTATTATTGACAATAACAAATAGCCGAAATATGAACATATGTACATATGTGCCAACAACAACATGTTTACATATGTTTATTTACAGTTATATATATGGCATGTACGTATATTTCAATGATCTAGACTCAGTGCTCCGCATTATAAGCACCTACATACATATGTATGTATGTAAGTACACAAGCAATTTTGCCTCTTTTGCTTCTTATCTATATTCTTTGCTTGTACTGAAGTTCAAGGCAATAACTCTTTCGTATGCTTTGTTGGTAAAAAAAATTGGCGATAGTGATCTTCAACGTACGTTTTCATGCTGTCCAGCTTGCAGAAGAAGCCGAAATAATCAGTGCTTGTTTCAAATTTCAAATGAGCATATGTAAATACATATGTATGTAAGTATGTACAAATATTTATTTATGTCAAAATGTGTATTGCTATTGGTGCATGGGCTACCATAGACATCTACAGTCGACCTTCGATATCACGAAACTCAAGGGGACAGGAAAAACTTCGTTAAAGTGAAAATTTTTAATCGATGCTTATTTTAAAAATAATTTTCCACTATATGCCAGCATCCAAAGCTACCACATGTCCCGAAAAGCTCAAAAAATTCACTCAAAGTATTGGCTAGTATAAGCTAGTTTTCAAATAAAGTGTTTTTCTTGATTTTTAAGTTTGCTTTCTTTAGTTTTTAAGTGATTATTATAGTTTACAAACATATGTAAATACATATATTTCTACTCGTTATTTAATTTTATTTTTTTATTTTACACTTATAAGAATTTAAATTATCGAGAAAAATTTGCTCGTTTATGGCAATTTTAGTTTTTTAAGCTTTGTCTGCTCAATCAAATTTAGGAAAATTGCCTTGGCGAGCTGCGGCAAATGTGCGAATAATGGAATTTGCCGCGCCAATTGCATTGCGAAAGTAGCCACAACTGTGGCAAGTGCAACAAAGAGCATGTCCTGCGCCTGCAGCACATAGACATGGACACGGATGGACGGGTGGACTAGTTTATGGATAGAATAAGGGTAGACAGGACTGGGGCACATCATAAAGAAAGAAAAAGGAAAAATGAAATGCGGTTGATGCATTTTTATCAAGCGATGCACAAAGTGGAAGTGAACGAAGTTTCTCTCTTTAGCTTCTCTCCTCCACTCCACACACATTTTGTACATATGTATGAAAGTGTGTGAGTTTGTGAGCAAGAAAATATAATAATAAACTAGAGAAAATGACAAAAGACACGTTAAAAGCACCCACAAAAAATCGCTCTTGACGCCAAAGCTCGACTAGCAGATACCCATAACCCACAGGCGTTACACTTACATACATTATTTCCTTATGCTTTTGTAAATTTCAATTTCTGATATCTCCGGTATTTCTTGACCAATTTCCATGACATTTTTACACACAAACAATGGTATGTAACATTTTTTGAAACAATTTATTGATAATTATATCATGTGTATATCGGAAATGGAAAGAGTTATCGATAACTTGTGTTCCAAATGGCTTTGGAGAGTCAAGAGTCTCGACTGTGGTCGAGTGGTCGACTCGGCCGTTGCTGCTGATCAAAAATATATTTACTTATGAGGTCGAAGATGCTTCCTTCTGCCTATACACATACATTAGGACATAACCATTATACTCTTTTTATATATTTTCAATGCGCTCGGGGTTTCAAAATGAAGCGAAGAACTCGCTGACAGGCAACAAAAGTAGACGGGCAGCACTTTTGATAGGCTGGTAAAGCTGTATAACAAAATGGGCGTGGGTCGGTGTGTTTGGTGTTGCTGCAAAGATTTACCCAACGATAAAGACAAGAAAAGAGGCGTGTAAAGTGCCGCCAAGCTAAAAAATATTTGCACAACAATGGAAGCCACAGAAAAGAAAGGCAAAAAATAAAGAAATCCAGCACACATAAAGAAAATACTACTTGCTTATAAAATATGTGTATGAAAAGGGGAAAAAAAACGTAACTGAAGAAAAAATGACTTGGGAAAAAAATGGGCATCTGCCAGACACTAGTCACAGTAGTAGTTGTTGTGTAGCTGTAAAATGTAAGTAGCTATAAAATATGAATATAATAGAGCACATCACATCATATAATGTGCCCGCAGCGACAGTGCAACAATGTGGCAGGGCGCACGGTGCGTGGCGAGGCGAGGCGAGGCGGGGCAGTTGGGGTAGTTGATTAAATCTGTGAAGTGATCGAAGTGACATGCATGAACACGACAAGAACACTTGAGGCGCTGCTTGCATAATGCCTTGGTTCGGTTTTAGTGCTACTTTGACGATGCGAAGATGACAATGAAGTTGAAGCTGAAGCTGCTCAAGTTGCTGAAGTTGTATTCCACAGTTGTGTGTGTGTTTTATGCAATGGGGACGCGTGTGGCACAGCTTCAGCCATTTGAATGAATCGCAGTTAAATTATGTCTCTGAGTTTATGAGGGTTTTATGCGAATAAAGTGCACATTTTAGTTGGCAGCTGATGGAAAATCAATTTTTTTTTTTTTAATATTTTAACTATGTAAAAAGATGTAGTTTTTTGGAAAAATAAATTTATTTCGAAAACCTCGATCCATCTAAAATACTTCCTTTTATACAGGTCCTTGTTCTGATGCTAAATGCCTTCAAAATAAATTCTCAGGTCGCGGTGCATTAATCCAAACAAAATAGTAATTATGAAGTCATCCTAAAATTTGTAATATAAGTTTGCTTTTGTGACTTTAAGACTTGAAGGCCAGCCAAAATCACCTGGTCGACTGTTTGTCTTCCTGTTTTTCACTTGAGCGCTCAATCAATAAGCAAACAAAACAACGAAACACAACAACAAATGCTGCAGGAGCAGCAGCAATGGCCAACGCCAATATCAACACCTTGACAAAGCAACAAAGGATGCAGAGCCCGATGACCGTAGAGCCAAGACCGGACGATGTTGTTGGTCTGCGTCTGGCGGCGTTTGGTTCGCCCAAAGTGTTATGCATTATAAAGAATATAGTATGTATATGTACAATGCTATATACAATAAAGGTATGGGCATACATTAACGCCATGGAGCGTGGCCATCAGGAAGTTGGCACAATCTTCCCTAGCCATCAGCAGGAAAGTCAGGCGGCCAGCCTGGCAGCCAGCGGCGTCAATGTCGTCCACATGCATTCTAGAAGTCAGCCCAACTCAACTCCAAGTCGAAGTCAGTGAGCGGTCGGGGTTCCATCACAGGCCGAGCAGGGAGAGAAAGAACAGAGAAAATATGTTAGGGGGAAGTGTGGGGAACTAAGTGCCAATGACGCGTTGCGGTTTATTACCAATATCATTTTATACTTTATGGCGTTGCCAAAGTAAATGGGCGTGGCATTGCCATTGAGAGAGGATAGCGGGTTGGTTATAATATATGACATTAAGAGTGCAAATGTGCAACCGAGGTAGTTGAAGGAAAAGTGTTCACACGTGTGTGTGTGTGTGCTGACATTTTGCTTAAATAAATTTAGCTTTCAAAGCAATGCGTAATAAGTTTATGTGTGCAGTGAAGAATGGGATTTTTTAAAACTCAATTGTCGATAATTGCTGGAGTTTACTCTATAAACTTTGTTTAAAGTTGTTGGTTTTTTCCGACTGACAAAATTGTTCGATACACAAATCTGCCAGTTCCCGTTCCACACTTAAAAAATAATATTAAAATTTTATGTTTGCGAAAAGGCTGTAATTTCTTTAATAACTATCCAAATGATTATTAATAAAGTTGCGTCGAGTTTAAAAAGCCAATAAAATTTTATTTTTCTTAGAATTTATATGACTAGCCTTGCTCAAGTTAGCACGGGATTCATTTTTACTGGCACTTCTCGCTTTCTCTGGGCAGCTTGGTCTCTTGCATTTTAATGTGCGTGTTAATTTTATTTGCAGTTTTATTTTCATTTACTACGTTTACCTTCAATGACCTCTTTGCCCAGCTTGGCCATTGCCCGTTGGCCGTATGGCTGTTTGGCTATTTGGCTCTGATGTTGTTGATGTTTGTTGGCCCTGCAACATTTGTGGCATTTTAGTTGAGTGCATTTTAAGTGCCGCCAGCCACAGTGCCTTGCAGTGTAAGGCGTTTTTGTTGTTGCTCTCAAGGTTATTTTACCCACTGCGAGAAAGCAATAATTTCTGTCATTATTTACATTTGCCAGCAAGTTGGCCAGCGGGTATTATGTTTTCTACACTTTCCTCTTTCAACGGAAGGAATGTTCAACAAAGTCTAGACTCGCCAAGCAGCAAATCCTTGAAAATGCAATAAATATTTTAATGCAACAACATCAAATCAGTTTGGTACAGGTTTTGTGCTTTTTCTATTTTCTTTATAAATTATTAAAATTTAATTTATTTTTAAGACGCACGTTGCTTAGCTGGGAGCTCGTTCATAAAAATGAATTCGAAACATGATTAGGTTTTGTATTGCACTTTTAAAACATAGGATTAAAGATTCAATGCGAATTTGAAATGATTTCCGTTTTTGCATTTTTGTGATACATCAAAGAAGAGTAAGTAATTATGCTTCTCTTTTGCTCTCTCTCCAGCTCTCTCTCTTCTCTGACACAGCTCTATTCTTTGCGCCTTTTAAAATCATTTTTGCGTCGTCCTGTCTGAGAAACTTAATGCCCTGACAAATGTGTCGTATCCAAAGGTACTAGATATCTTTGGATACTCCTCTCTTTCTCTCGCTATCTCTTTAACACTCTTTCTGATATTCGCATGGATGCAGGCGTTTTCGTCAATGCAGTCGGTTTTGAGTTACTTAAAGGAAATGAACAGAAATGTGACAACAAAAGTAAATTTTCGCTTACAAATACATATAAAAAAAAATTGTTAAAAATGAGAGGAACAAGAAGGAAAAGCAAAGGATGGTGACAAAACAAGCCCACGCCTTGGCAGGAAGTGAGTGCCCCGAAATGTATGCTACGCTGCTTTACATTCGCAATCGCATTCACATTCGCATTTGCCTTTCATCGCCTCAAATGAAAGCAAGTTAATTTGATTTGGAAATTTTGAGAGCGAAGATGGGTGCGGAGCAGTAAGAGCAGAGAAGAAGCTAATAAATATGTCGCCATTGTTGCTCAGGTGACAAAACATGTGGTGTTGGCTGAGGCAGAGGTAGCGGGGTAAGAAGGAATTCGAGAAGTCATGTTTAAAACCAAGGAAATTGAATATAAGATGATAAATCTTACATATATGGCAAGTTATAAATGATTTGCTGTGCACAGTGTCACAAAACTGTTACTAAAATTGTAAGAGAAAAGAAACAAACGATGGAAGTTCGATTTTATTATGGCATTTCAAATATCTCAACTAGTTTGTTATATCCGAATAAGTTTATTTAAATGAGTTTCAAATTTAAATTGCACTACATCAAAAAAAAAGTGTTTTCACGTATGTCAAATAATGTCTCAACTATTAAAAATTGTTAACAATAATCATTTTTATTTCATAATACTTGAACTTCATCAACAGAGTTTTACTAATAGATGATTCAAATTTTTTCAGTTTTTTTTTTTTTTTTTTTGTTTGCTTTGGACACTGTATCCTTTAAAGTGGTTTCCAGTAAGCAACGATCACACAACGGGCGTAAGCCAGACAACAAAACAGAACGCAACTTTTGGCAGAAACACTTCGACTTCCACTTCCACTTGAATACGCCAAATGCGACAACAAAAACAACACAACAGTCGACAGCCCTGTGGCAGCTGTCAAGCGAGACAAGCTGGCGAAGTAGCTGCTTCAATATAAATAGCTAACTGTATACCTGAGCCAGTCAGTCAACCAACCGAACCTCACCTCTTTCCAATATTCATGGCAACGCATCGAGAATGGGATGGAATGGCACTGAGGGAAGTGTGGCACCGAACAGGAGAAAAGTACATCAAATGTACATTAGTGTGGTAGTTAACTTATTCATGTACACAACGCCAAACGCCCACAAAGCTAGCACGCTCGCTCTCTCTCTTTCTTTCTCTCTGCATGTTTCGTGTTGACGTTCGTCTTGTTGTTTCACTTTTTTATCATAAAAAAAAACTAAAGGAAAATTGTCAAATGAAATATAATAAGGGTATGTCGGGGACAACTAGGGTAGGGTAGTATGTACCTGCTTTATAAGCTGACTCCATTTAACTGCTACGCACTTGAAGTTTCGTCAAGTGTGTCCTTGGCTGCCAGGCGACTTTCAATGCTGTCGTCAGCCAGACAGACAGACAAAAATGTGTTCGGAGCTCAGCTTCTGGCTGGTGCATTGTTTGCAGTTATTCGAGTTGTGTGTCGGTTTGGGGCACAAAAGAACTTTGGCAAGTATGAAATAAAGTCAAAATGCCAAAACGTGTCTTCTCTCAACCCTCCCTGCACAACGACGAAAGCAAAAAAACCAAAAAAAAACAAACAAAAAAATACAAATATTGTTATCTACAGCTGGATGGGAACACTCCAAAAGCGACAGCAGCTGCAGGTGAAAGTTTCTGTCTAATTAAAAAACGCTTCTTTGGCAAGAAAATTGCGGCTTCATTGGGTTACGTCCATCCCTTCCACTTTAATCCTCAGCTTATGTAAGCTTCGTTATAAATAGCTTAAAAAATCGAGCACCTTAAGAAGCATCCGTTTTGCATCTGCTTTTTGTTGCATTATTTGTAGCGTATAAAATTGCTTATATTTTTTCGATTTTAATATTATCTTTTACAAATTATTTTTGCATTTGAATTGATCTGTTTTTTTTGTACTTTTCCACTTTTTTAAAAACTACTTTCATACCACATACTTTTTTTTGTATATATAAGTAGTATGAAAATAAATATTTAACTGATTAAAGGATTAAAAATAAATTTATTATTATTTTGCTCAATGAATTTACGTAACAACATTTTATTTTAGTTACAAATATATTTACATTTTGGCAAGTAAATTAATACAATTTATTTTAATAACATTTTTTCATCAACTTTTTGTTTGTTTTTTAAATCATGCTTGAACTTTACGATTGGTCGGCTAAGCGCCTCTTATACAGGCTGAAGCTTACTTGGAATTAATTTAAATACAAATCTTCTTTAGCAGATGCTTACACACATAGAGACAGAGAGTCAGAAGTCACGAAGCTACATTTACGCGTCTGCGGTTATTTTGCTTAATTTATGTTGTAATTATTTTGTTTTGCACACACCGCTCCCCGTTATGTCCCCCTACAACCGTATTTAACTGCAAAGCGCGCGTTATAAATATTTGCTTATAAATGTCTTACACTTTGTTCAAGTGCGCATGGCGTGCGTGTGTGTTTGTCGGCGTGAAATGTGTGTAAATGCTTAAAACACCCTACTCACAAAAGTTGCTGCTTCTTTAATGAGGGGGAGAGAGAGAGAGTGTGTGTGTCCTTTGTCGCCATGTTTGTTTGCGAATAAATACAATTCGAAGTGTACTTTATGGCAACGCTAATGTCGTACTAATTAAATGTCACTCATACGCACTGAAAGCCGCCACAATATCACTCTATGACTTGCCGGCCAATTTCAAACATTAAATGTACAAGTAATATTTTGCATGCTGCTGTCACTATGTTAGTTGTTGTAGCTGCTGCTGGCTAAAAACATAGACACGGCCTAGGGGACAAGTTTTGGGTTCCTTACAAATTTACAACTGACATTTGTGTTTATGTGCAGAGCGGAGGAGGAGTGTGGGCGTCACAGACAGATCGACCCATCTATTATTGACGACAGCTGCCGAATTGGCATTGAAATGGCGTGTAAATGGCTAATTAATAGCCCGTGACTGTTGCCCCCTTGGCTGTTTAGCTCGTTAAAACGTAAATAAGCATGTAAATAGTTGGCATTGGCAGATTAATGAAACTGTAAATGTAAATATTTATAACATCCTATATTTGCTTTTTTTATAAAATGTTTATAAATTTTACTCTTAAAAAAGTTCTATTTGCATTTTGAATCAATTCAATTGAACAATAATATGCAACGAATCATTGAATATTGATCTGATTAAATTTATAATTTTACAAGTTGAATAAGGTAAAAAACTTTCAAGTGCAACTAAATAAATTTAGTCTTGACTTACATTCATACAAAAATCCACTAAATAATGCCATAATGCCATAACAGTGCTGCCCATGTGATAAAATGGTTACAAACTTAAGAGCGTTTGATGTAAGTCTTAAGAGAGCGGCCTCAGCTGTTGCTGGCCAGTTGATAAACAAACATGCGCCGAAAAGTATGCAACAGAGGATACAAAACAGATGCGGAGGCTGGGCAAAATGCGGAAATGAAAGCCAGGTAAAGCGTTTGGCAAATTTAAACTTAACGAAAGGTGCAACAAGGACGCTCTCACTATGCTTCTCTTCCTTTCTCTTTCTCTGCGTAACTTTACTTAATGTTGCTCTCCCGCCTAGCTAGGCGCTCTTTATCATCGTCTGTTTGCTCTGGCGCGTTGAGTAAACACAAAATGGGCAAATTGGCAGACACAGAGCGGCAAACAAACTTTATTATGGGTCATTGTAAAGTGCAGTGCAGCAGTCACAAACACACACACACACTTTCGACTACATGCTGCATGTGAGGCTGGGCCAAGTGAGCGAATTGAATTGAAGTGCCTATTAGTATGCAATAGATTTTTATCAAGCCGTTGCTCTTAACAGCTTAAATTGTTTGCCTGCAAATTGAGTAAGCTTGCCAATTGATGCATGTGCAATTATTTAATAGCAAACTCGGCAAAGTCTTGCCCTTCTATACAACTAATATCTCAACCCTCTCAACCTCTCTCTTTCTTTTTCTTTCTCACTTCCTCAGTTATTCAATTACATACATACTTGCTTAGCACCATCCTACTGGGCCTATCATTGTTGTTGTCTGTTTTGCCGCATTATGTGCTATTAATTTGTAAGCCTCCATAATTTTGTCATTTGGCAAAGAGTCAATGAAGAGTATATGGATATAATTTGTGGATTTGTAATTTTAATTAGTTTTTGCATTAAAACTGTGATTGCAGTTTGCGAAAGGGGATCAAAGTATTGTCGTTCAGTTTTGTCCCAATAAACGTAAATTTGCATAAATTCACAACTGGCTATTGTTTGGCTGGGTTTGTCAATGTGCTAACCATAAGTGGCATTTACCATAAAGCACTTAAAATATTGAGCATATTTACGTTTACATGTAGTAAACATACATATAAATGTATGTACATATACACAAATCGCTTATTATTGCACGTGGCCAAACCATTTCAATACGTTTGTGTGTGTGTGTGTTCCGTGCGACTTTCAGTGGCAATTGCATTATATCAAGTGTGGCTGCCAAACCAATATATGTTTTAATTATTATAAGCACTGTGGTTCAAAACAACTCAAGTCACGATAAATTGTAATTTATTTAAAGATCTATAAGCTTGCATTGATTTGATTTTTTTTTTTTTTTAAATTATTTTGAGTCATGTTTGACTTTTGGCGCAGTATATTAATCCCTAAAATTAACATAAACACATGTATTGATTGTAAGTAAATTTATGTTTAAGTTTTAATTATATTCTTTTTTAAATGTCAAAATAATTTCTTTTCCATCAGTGTATTTGTTTTTATTTTCGATTTCTGCCTTTATCAGCTCTCTATAATTTCAAATAAGTCAATTGCATTATATCACGTTAAATCATTTCTTTTGGAGACGCTGTGAATATATGTACAATGTACATACATACGTATCATATCAAGTAATGTAATGAAATACCTTGCTTTAAAATACACAAATAGTTATGTGCTTATGAAAAAAATATGCAACATTGACCCGCTGGGTGACAAAGGACGAGTGCTGTTTACAAAAGGGGGCTGTTGATCTGTTGAACGGGTGGCGGGTTGATTAAAAATCACGCATACGCAACGCTGCACAATGCATTGCATTGAATTTATCGCATGTTTTTTTTTTTTTTTCTTGCGCTTTTTTGTTATTATTAATTTTTGTCATTGAATGAAGCGCACTTAATAAGTGAAAATGCGCGTGGCATATTAAAAGTGACATATTTAACAAATAGCTTGCAAAAAGTCGCATCATCGCTGCAATATGAATATGAATTTGACAGCCAGTCAGACAGCAGCAGGGGATAAATATATATGTATGTATATAAAAATAATAAAATAAAATTAACGACATTTTTATAAACAGCACAAAAAAAATATAGTAAAAATAAAAAACCTTGATCGGCACTTTCTTTGTTGCTGTTGCAACAGTTTTGCACTTTTGTCGTTGGCATTAATTATACACAAATTAATTAAATTAATTACTCATGCATATGGTAGAGTGCATTCGCATTCTCTTTTGTGTGGCTTACACAAATATTTGCGCTGCCCGCTTGGCAGACGAAAGCACAGAAGCTTTGATACTTTGTACTTCCGTAAAACGAAGTCAAAAATCAGAACTCTGCAATTTGATTCAGTCAAAAACCCGTTCTATATAACGAATCTATAACGAAGTTTTTTCTTGACCCCTTGAGATTCGTTATATGGAAGTTTGACTGTATCAACAAAATTAAGTATTTAAGTTACGTTTAAATTTCATTTCTTATTTCAAACTTTCATACAGTTTTTCCCCTATTTAAAATTTATAATGCTTTTGTACAAATATGTCTAACATAATGAAGGAATCATCTTCAAAATTACAACTTTTGCCTATAGGCCTGTGTCGGAGAACAAAAGCCAACTAATAGATCGGCAAGTGGTAAAAATGATTCCCAAGGGAAATCATGCACTGAGGTTGGTCGAAGAGCCAGAGTTTAAAAAACTTCTCGAAGATGTCTCGCACTGCCCAGGCTGTAAGCTCCCTACCCGCTAAACTTTAACAAACGTACTGCTTCCAAAACTACGCGCAGAGCAGGGGGGCAACAGAGCAACTTGAATGAACAAGAGAGCAACAGAACAACTTGAATGAACAAGACAGCAATGTGAGCCAGTTGACTCACTTAAAAAAAAAGAACAAGTGAACATGTTCTTCAAAATGAGCAGTGTTTACCCAACACTGTTCCAAATAAAACTAGAGATTGCAAAGCATTTGCTTAAATCGATAGTTATTTACTCGATAGCTTTTCACCGATTGGCATCAGATAAAAGGGGAGATCCTTATGGGACTGTAGATAAGCAGCAAAATGAACTGAATTCCCAGAAAAATGCTTTGTGGCTAATTATGTTATTGCTTGACTATGCAACTGATTGCATTACGTAAAATGTGATACTTTGTTACCAAAGGCAGGGAGTATATTGGTTTTGTGCAGCTGTCCGTCAGTATGAGCGCCTTGTGTACTCTGGTATACGCTCCAACGGGATCAGGTAAGTGAATGTTGAGCTCAAGAGGGTTTGCAGAGTATAGAGAATAGTTACTCGTCTATCTAATCTATTTATCAATCTATCAAATTGAATCATTTTCAGGTGTCTACGTGTCATCGGATGAATTTATAATCGGTTGCTGATATTTTGATAGTTTACAGTAGACATCGATCTACATTCAACCAGCTGTTTTATTTACAAAACGGTGAATTTAAGGGTCGTTAATCATGAATTTATGTAAATACTCATTTTTCCTCTTCTTTTCTTTTGTATATATGTAGCTATGCAGTCTCAAATGTATGCCATTCAATTGTATGTCTTCTATTCCATTTAATTCGAGCATGTCATTGGAGTGAACGTCTCGGACGCCATTCCAGCCACGTGGACTTTTCAAAGAACTGACTATGTGGACTAGTCTGTAAAACAGACTAGTCGAAAGAACATACCTTATGGACTAGTATTAGAAGCACATTACTGATTGCGAAAGATCACGTGACAGTCGCTAGCTGACGAACAGCGCAGCCATGTAATCTTTTGCACCCGCTTAGACTGGCCCTTGACTCTGACATTATAGCAAACCAATGGATTAGGAGACGACGAAATGCGCTGATGATAACAAGCGAAGTGAATTCAAGAAGGTTAGTGGTAGTAGAGCCAACCGACAAGTTAAATAGCTTTTGTAAGAGTTTACAAAAAGAAAGCTGGGTATGATAGAGTTAACAAACTCGATGAGTATGCTGATAAAAAATGCTTAGCAAAAAAATTGGCCACAGCCTGATCTGAATTCGCTTTCGTTCTATCGAGATGCACCGAGGATGGATAAAATTATACTTTGCCACTTAGTACGAAGATAAATCTATTATATTTCCCGATTCTTTTTTTAATTTTTAACATGATCTTGTTTTTGCTTTGCTTAATTTTGATAGTTCCCTCGTGAACCAAGATGGTTTATTATCACTTGAAGAACAAGTGAGGGGTAGACAGATATCCAAAAGCGTATTCAAGGTCGTAAAAATATGACAATAGCAGTTTCTAAAATAACGCACCACGCTTAGTTGCGATACGCCCAACTCCAGAAGGCCATCGATAAAATCTCCGGAAGTAGCTGGTAATTGCGCCGAAGATGTGTCTCTATAAGGTGATCAGAATACGTCAACAATGACAAAACAAGTTGCAGGGCACTCAGATGAGATGAGTAGATGTTATTATCAGGATGAGGAGGAATCTAGGAACAATTTAGAAACAGTGAACGGCCGCTAAATAAAATTTTTTATCACATAGAGCAAGAAAATAGACAAGCTGGTGTTAGTCGACGAAAACACGGAATATGCCAAGTATGTATATGTATGTATGTACCTATTTGGGCTATTGCTCACTAAACGGATATATGTATGTACATTCATTTCTAAATTTTCTTTTTTGTGTATGCCTATAATAATGAATGAATACTTTGTCCTTATTAACACGTAGAATAGAACAGAATAAAAAAAAAAAAATCAAAACCAAAGTACATACAAGTGAATATGCATACAATTTAAAATGTTTTCTTGAGAATTGGAAATTAATAGTGAATTAAGTAAAATTATTCATACATAGTATATTAATAAATGTCAAAAATTATATTTACAAGTATTATTTTAATTCATGTATCATTTGTATATTTGTGGTTTCAATAATGATGACAATAATGAAACTAAACGCACTTTAACTTCATAATAGGTCCTCAAAAATGTTCTTAACTTCAGTATTTACGAATGTATTCTTTATTGTTCTAGATTTCATAATATTATTCATCTTTAAATTTCAATGCACAAATTGACTGAAGTATTTGGATTTTGTCAGTGTTATCAAGACCCTTCCATATCGGTGTTTCAAAAACGTCTTCACTATTATCTTTAATATATTGAACGGCAATTGATTTCAGTTCCTTCTCTTGATATAGATAAGCCAACTTCAGCGTCATAGCTGCAGTTTCAACACACAAATTTTCGTGTAGATAATTCAAGCCCAAAGCCTTAAGGCGCTCGAGATCGTATTTGTCAGCAGCCGAAAGCAGTTCTTCAGTCATATCTTTCAATTTAGGAGCGCTTTCTGTGTAAATGAATCGAAGCATTTCAAGGACAACTTCGTATTTCAAATCGCAGATTTTAACACAATTCTGCTGACTCTCCTCCAACGGATGCTTAAACATGGCAGCAAAAACTTTGCTGCGTGCTGTGTGCAATGGAATTCTTGTCATAAATCATGTTCTAACATATTTTCTTATTACTGCTTACCTGATAATATGTTCTTATGAGCCCGTATCTTTTTGTCGTCCTCTGTAACAATTGTCACATCAGCAAACTCTTCTGAATTGAGTAATGCAGCAAAATCGTCAAGTATATTGTGTTTCGGAATAGGGATTATATTTTGACTTATGTACACGGTATCAATTAAAGCAATGCTGATTTTATAACTTATTTTAAGCGTGTCGTCGGCTGAAATTTTATTCGGCTTTTCATAGTACATATTCTTGTACGCTAATGTTAACGTTTCGAAGTTAATGTTTGTTCGTTCATAAGATTGTTTACAAAAGCCTTTATTTTCAAATGACATACTGAAGTCATATGTGTAGTTGCAACAATTATTAGTCGAACTTTTTTTCAAATATACTCCCAATTTCTTATCTGGCTCATTGCCTAACGTTTCGAGTTCTATGTAAAATTTATTCTTGCTTTCTTTAGACGCTGCAAATTCTTTGGATATAAATCCATTAATTTGATCGCAGTTTTTTGATAAATCAAAGTTTTTGATTTCCCATGTGTGACCAAATATGACCATCTCACGATTTGTGCAACTGTAACTTTCCATATTTACGAAGTTGGTTTAGTTAAACGCTTATAATTGTTGCTTCCGCTTGAAGTTCCAAATTAAACTAGAGATGGCATAGCATTTGCATATTTCGATAGTCATTTACTCGATAGCGTTTCGCCGATTAATATCATATGAAAGTGGAGTTCCTTATGGGAACGTCGATAATTTCACAGTAGTTGAAAAGAAGATGAACTGAATGCCCAGAAAACTGGAGCGGAATAAGCTCTGAGGCTAATTATGTTCTGCATTGATTGTTCGACTGATTGCATTGATGTATTATATTGCTACCAATCTGGTGCTGGTAGCAATGGCTGCGTTCTCAAGGCCTGCTACTGCTACGGCCTGCAGTACTGAAATTAGTTCCTTAACATATATTTATAAGATTTTATAATGTGCTGTTTACAAATACCCCGCTTCAGTCAGGTATTTTTATCGAATTTCGATAAGTGAAGCGCAAATGTCGCTTTTTTCCGCTTCATGTGCTTCAGCTACGTTTCAAGAATTTGGAATCATGATTCAGCAGCGGTCGCGTTCACCAGGCAAATAATCGGCAGCAGATAAGTGATGCTGAAACAAAACTTCCCGGTGAACGCAGCCATTGATAATTTATTTATTTCATTAATTCTTTTTCTAAACAGCGAACAACATTTCCTGAAGATCTTGTCCAACAATGTGTTAAAAAATACAAATCTAGCAAATACATATAATGTCAAATTTGAAAATTTAACAAGAACTGAAATCTGAAAAAATGTACCCAAATGTGGCATTATAATTTAGAATCTAATGCAGTGCCAAAATTGATCTTATCCAAAAATTGATCTGGTAAGTGAATTGATAGCTGGAGAATACAAAAAATAAATAGCAGACTGAATTATTTTCAGGAGTCTCCCAAATAACTATCACTATCGCATACATCGGATAAATTAATAAATGGTTTTTGATCTTTCGATCGTTTGTAGTCGACATCCCACCATAAGCTTTTTACGTAAGAAAGAGGGGATTTTGAGCATTGTTATTAGATTGATACACTCATATGAAACCGCAGTGATTCAATGCAACTAACTTAATAAGAAATCCAGATATTTCCAAAAGAAGTACTGCTTAATTTATCAAGTTTGGTTAGAATATACTTACTGGTAATATACAGCTACAGCAATACCCCAACGATCGGTGTCCAAATGTGGATTACCACGCTAAACCATAGCACTTATCGGAATTCCCATTCGTTTCACAGGTTTTGAGCTAGAGTCTCAAACTTTGTTGACAATTTAGCTTGCGATGTTGCGTAAAAATGTCAAACCAAATCCAATTACCACCTAACACTTAAGCAAAGAAAGCCACAAGATTCTGTTCACTTGTGGTAGAAAATCTAAACCAATTTGCAAGCAAGCTAGCTTAGAAAATCAACTTTAGTTGGTGAGTCAGCAATTCAAAAAGAATGCGAACTGGCAATGGAAATGCTACCATGGCACGGCGCACTTTCACCAACACATTTAATGCAACAACAACAAATAAAATATTCAAAGGACAGAGTTCTTTAATGGAGGCGAGGACAATGAATTACGACGCCACGCACCGAAAATTGGAAAAGAGGACAAAAGAATACAGGACATGCCGAAGGACAACTACAATGAGATGCCAGCAAACAAAGGCGGACAAAAGCCAGCAGAAGCAGTAACAGCAACAAATACTACAACAAGCAATTTAACATTATTTTAATGCCAGCCTCTGGTATTCTTTGTCTCTGGCAACCCCGCCTCACACACACACCTACACAAATGCCTTCTCCACGCTGCTCTCGGCATATTTACATGCGTGTTTATCTGCCATGTAAGTAGTGTGTATAAAATAGAGCGACAGTTATCTATGTGTGTCTGTGTCATGACCGCCTGTTGCGACTGTTGCGAACAAGAGAAGGGGATTGTTAAAGAGAGGGCGAGTGAGAGAGTGAAAGTGGGAGAGTGCTCCAGTTATAATAGTGTGCAAATGTGTTTGTCATTTGTCTTTTTAACGCCGAACTGCCTCCGAATGCGTACGTGTGTAAGCTGGCAGGCAGGCAGGCAGCCTCTGCCGTTATTTCACCAAAAATTGGGTGCTACCAACCCGCTGCGACGATAACATTTTTACTTCCGGCGGAAGTGCGCATTAAAATTGCCATTAGACAAAGCGCCAAGCGCCAAATACTTGCAGCAGAAGTTAGAAAATACTACTTCTTAGTGACCCGATTTTCAAAAGCAATATCTCAAAAGTCATGGTTAGGCTTCTAGAATAAAACTGCATTTAAGAAATTACATTTAAATAAAATTCGATTTTTGGTCATATTCATGTTAAAATTTTATGACCAAAAATTGACTTGGGCATTGGTAAAAATCTTTCGACTTCCATAACTTCCTCAAAAGTGACCCGATTTTCAAAAGCAATAGCTTAAAAGTCATGGTTTGGCTTCTAGAACAAAACTGCATTTAAGAAATTACATTTAAATATAATTCGATTTTTGGTCATATTCATGTTAATATTTTATAATCAAAAATTGACTTGGGCATTGGTGAAAATCTTTCGACTTCCATAACTTCCTCAAAAGTGACCCGATTTTCAAAAGCAATAGCTTAAAAGTCATGGTTTGGCTTCTAGAATAAAACTGCATTTAAGAAATTACATTTAAATAAAATTCTATTTTTGGTCATATTCATGTTAATATTTTATAATCAAAAATTGACTTGGGCATTGGTAAAAATCTTTCGACTTCCATAACTTCCTCAAAAGTGACCCGATTTTCAAAAGCAATAGCTTAAAAGTCATGGTTTGGCTTCTAGAATAAAACTGCATTTAAGAAATTACATTTAAATATAATTCGATTTTTGGTCATATTCATGTTAATATTTTATAATCAAAAATTGACTTGGGCATTGGTAAAAATCTTTCGACTTCCATAACTTGGTCAAAACTGACCCGATTTTCAATAGCAATAGCTCAAAAGTCATGGATTGGCTTCTAGAATAAAACTGCATTTAAGAAATTACATTTAAATATAATTCGATTTTTGGTCATATTCATGTTAAAATTGTATGACCAAAAATTGACTTGGGCATTGGTAAAAATCTTTCGACTTCCATAACTTCCTCAAAAGTGACCCGATTTTCAAAAGCAATAGCTTAAAAGTCATGGTTTGGCTTCTAGAATAAAACTGCATTTAAGAAATTACATTTAAATATAATTCGATTTTTGGTCATATTCATGTTAAAATTTTATGACCAAAAATTGACTTGGGCATTGGTAAAAATCTTTCGACTTCCATAACTTCCTCAAAAGTGACCCGATTTTCAAAAGCAATAGCTCAAAAGTCATGGTTTGGCTTCTAGAATAAAACTGCATTTAAGAAATTACATTTAAATATAATTCGATTTTTGGTCATATTCATGT